>JBAMIH010000134.1:0-70451 GCA_038501795.1 Pseudopleuronectes americanus
ACATGTGACAGGAATCACCGGAACACTGATGACCAGTGGGCTCGTGGCGACTGGGCGTAGCCGGGATACATGGAAGGTTGGGTTGATCCGCATGGACCGGGGGAAGTTGGAGGCGATAGGCTACTGGATTGACCCTCTTCACAACCTTGAAGGGCCCCACAAACCGTGGAGCTAGCTTGCGGGACTCCACCCGCAGAGGAAGGTCCCGCGTTGATAGATAGACCTCCTGTCCCGGACGTAAGGGGGGTGCAGGTCTGCGGCGGCGGTTGGCATGGTGTTCATACTGCCGGACAGACCTCTGCAGGGTAGACCGGGCCTTGCGCCATACAATCCTGCACCGTCTGACAAAGCTCTGGGCTGAGGGAACACCAACCTCTACCTCTTGGTCGGGGAACAGTGGAGGCTGAAACCCAAACTGGCACTCGAAGGGACTGAGTCCTGTAGCAGAAGAGCACAAAGTGTTATGGGCGTATTCAGCCCAGATCACATACCTGCTCCAAGACGAAGGATTAGAGGAGGCCAGGCATCGGAGGGTGGTCTCCAGGTCCTGATTCAATCTCTCCGTCTGTCCATTGGACTCTGGATGGTGCCCAGAGGAGAGGCTGACCGTGGCCCCAATGAGCTTGCAAAAAGCTCTCCAAAACTGAGCCGTGAATTGGGGCCCACGGTCCGATACCACATCCAGGGGAAGACCGAAAACCCTGAAGACGTGCTCACACACAGCCTCAGCAGTCTCGAGAGCTGAAGGGAGTTTGGGCAAGGGGACAAACCGACACGCCTTGGAAAAGCGGTCGACAATAACCAAAATAACAGTGTTTCCCTGGGAGAGGGGAAGACCTGTAATAAAGTCCATGGATATGTGGGACCAGGGTCGCTTGGGGATGGGTAGAGGGGTGTAGGAGACCATGGGGGGGGGGTATGGGAACTCTTACTTCGGGCACAGACAGGGCAGGCAGCAACAAAGGCCCTTACATCCATGTTCATTCCCGGCCACCAGAACCGTCTCTTGATGAACTCCAGAGTCCTGCCCATTCCTGGGTGGCCGGTCAGACGCGAAGAGTGCCCCCACTGCAGAACCTTGGTCCGCACCACCGTGGGGAACATACACTCGGTTGGAGGGTCCATCCCCGGGATCTGGCTCCCGCTTCTGGGCTTGGCGCACCAATGTCGCGACTCCCCATCGGACAGGAGCTACAATCCTTGAGCGTGGGAGGATTGACTCTGGAACTCCTTCAACCCCTGGTCTATGAAAGAGTCTGGAGAGGGCATCAGCCTTTTGGTTCTTCGAACCCGGGCGAAAGGACAAAATAAAATCAAATCTATTAAAAAAAAGAGCCCACCTTGCCTGCCTGGGGTTGAGACGTTTGGCCCTCTGAATGTACTCAAGATTTTTGTGGTCCGTCAAAACCACAAAAGGGTGCTGGGCCCCTTCAAGCCAGTGGCGCCACTCCTCCAAGGCCATCTTGATAGCCAGGAGCTCACGATCTCCCACATCATAATTCCTCTCCGCAGCCGAAAGGCGAGAGGAGAAGAAGGCACAAGGATGTAGTTTTCCATCCGCCGGGCGCTGGGAAAGCACTGCCCCTACTGCCACCTCAGATGCATCTACTTCAACCACAAAGGAGAGAGAGGGGTCAGGTAAGGTCAAGATAGGGGCAGAGGAGAATCTCACCTTCAGATCGCGAAAGGCCCGCTCTGCCTCTGGAGACCACTTAAAGGAGCCAGACTTCTTCTTCGTGAGATCGGTCATAGGGGCGGCAACAGCACTGAAGTTTCTGATAAACTTCCTATAAAAATTGGCGAAGCCAATGAACCGTTGCACCTCCTTGACCGAGGATGGTTGGGGCCAATCCCGAACAACTTGAGTCTTCTTGGGATCTGTGAGAAGTCTCCCCTCGGACAGGATGAAGCCCAAAAAGGACACCTCAGAGACGTGGAACTCACATTTTTCGGGTTTTACAAAGAGATGATTCTCAAGCAGTCGCTGGAGGACGACTCTGACGTGATGGACGTGTTCATGGAGAGATTTAGAGAAAATCAAAATGTCATCCAAATAAACAAAAACAAAATGATTTCAAAGTTTCTCTGAGAACCTCGTTAATGAGTCCCTGGAAAACCGCTGGTGCATTGGACAACCCAAATGGCATAACTAAATATTCATAATGACCTGTAGGTGTGTTGAAGGCCGTCTTCCACTCGTCTCCCTCCTTGACTCGGACCAGGTGATAGGCGTTACGGAGGTCCAATTTGGTGAAGATAGTTGCCCCTTGTAGGAGTTCAAATGCTGTGGACATTAAGGGCAAGGGGTAACGATTCTTCACCGTAATCTTGTTCAAGCCCCGATAATCAATACATGGTCTGAGACCGCCGTCCTTCTTCCCAACAAAAAAGAATCCGGCACCAGCAGGGGAAGATGAGGGGCGAATGATTCCAGCTGTCAGGGAGTCCTTGATATAGTCCTCCATAGCTTGAGTCTCTGTGGATGACAGGGAGAAGATCCTTCCACGAGGAGGGGAGGACCCTGGAAGGAGATCAATAGCACAGTCAAAAGGCCTATGAGGGGGCAGGGCAGTTGCCCTCTTCTTGCTAAATACCTCACTCAGCTCATGGTACATTGGAGGGACTTGGGACAATTCCAGAGGACTGGGAGGTTTAGGAACTGAGGCCACAGCTCTAGTGAGGAGACAAGAAGATTTGCACTTTGGGCCCACACTCGACCACCGTTGCCAAAGACCAATTGATATGAGGACTGTGGTGAGACAACCAAGGGAATCCTAGCACAACCGGAAACTCAGGAGAGTGGATGAGATTAAACTGAATCTTTTCATAATGTTTCTCAAAAATAGACAAAACAACAGGAGCGGTAATATGGGTTACCGTACCTTTGCCCAAGGGCCTGCCATCGAGGGCCGTCACCGAGAGAGGATGGTCCAAGCTAGTTATGGGCAAGTGAAGGTGGCTGGCGAGGGTGAGGTCCAAGAAATTCCCAGCAGCACCAGAGTCCACAAGTGCCTCTAGAGGGTGTTGTTGGTTCCCCCAGGAAATGGTGACAGGGAGCTGCAGGCACAAAGGAGAGTCTGAAGGAGTAAGAGTCGCCCCCGTCACAGATCTCCTTTTCCTGGAGGGGGCAGTGCTTTTCCCGCAAGCACGGGACACGAGGCGCGGAAATGGTTAGGACCTCCACAGTAGAAGCAGCTTCTCTCCCTCATCCTTCGGTCCCGTTCTGCCTTGGAAAGGCGGGTTCCTCCAAGCTGCATGGGCTCCTCAGAAGAAGGTGGGTCACGGTGAGGCCCACGAGACCACTGTGGCAAACTGAAGGGTGAAGCAGTGGCACCAGAACTGGAACGGCTGTACGGCTCTCGTTCACGACGCCTCTCTCGCAGACGGTTGTCGAGACGAATAGTCTGGTCAATTAGGGACTCTAGATCCACAACAGGATCCTTAGCTGCCAGTTCATCTTTGATATCGCCAGCGAGCCCCTGCCGGAACGCTGCCCTCAGGGCCTCCTCGTTCCACTTACACTCCGCTGCCAGGGTGCGGAAGAGCACGGCATACTCAGCCACACTAGCGTTTCCTTGACGCAGCTGAAAAAGGCGGTTCGCTGCATCTCTACCTCCTAAGGGATGGTCAAACACCCGACGCATCTCACTTGTGAAGGTGCTGTAGTCATCACAGGAATGGCCCTGCTGTTCCCAAACAGCCGTTGCCCATGCTCGGGCCTTTCCGGTCAGGAGAGTAATGATGTAGACAATGCGTGCGCGATCAGTTCGAAAGGAGAAGGCTTGAAGTTCAAAGGTGAGAGAGCATTGGGTTAGGAAGGCCCGGCAGTCCCTGGGGTTGCCGTCATACCTCTCGGGAGCAGGTAGTCGTGGTTCTGCCGGGGTCCTAGGTGGAAGTGGATCATGTGTTGGCACTGGAACTCCAGAGGGGGCCGGTGGTTGCAAGCGAGCCAGTACATCCATCAGGGACTGTTGTAAGCCTTGCAGGACTTGATCTTGGCGAGTGAAGGCAGCCTCATGGAGAGTTAGGCGAGCATCGTGACGAGACACTGTGGCATCATGACTGACCACTGCCGCGTAGAGTTGATCCGCCGCTGTCGGTGTCCGTGGGGAAGCCTTTGTCTCTGCTGAGTCTGGTTCCATGGCCGAGTCTTGCTATAAGGATCGTCGGGATTCGAACCTGGGACTCCCGTGTGGCAGGCGGTTTGCCTACCACTGTGCTACGAGTGATGATGACTCAGATGCAGAGACAGAGAAAGTCGAGTTGTTGGTTGTGAATCAAAAAGGTTTCTTTACTTAAATAAAGCAGATGATTCCAAAGGGTTTGACAGCAACTCCAAAAATACTTCCAGACAACAAAAAACACAGTCTGGGCAATTTTACAAATTAACTAAAGGTGTCCAAAAAACAGGCAACAAAAGATCTCAAGAACAAAAAGGATTAACAGAGGTATAGCATCTAAACAAAGGTTCTCTTAGCAACTCACGCGGCTTAACTTAGGGTGTCAATTTCCAAGACTCGGCAAACACAAAGAAACTCAGGTGCCTTTTAAAGACTAGCCACTAAGGCACAGGTGAACACAATGAAAACAATCAGACAACACACATGTGACATGAAACACAAGAATACTGAGGACCCCTCATGGTCATTCAGGGTACTGCAGTCCAAAAACCCTGACACACTGGTTGGTGGAGGCGTTAAAACCACAGTGTAGTAATTACGTTGTTGCCTTGTTATCTGTCCATTTCCTGCTCTTTATTTCCCTCTGTCTGTTCTTGATTTGATGATCTATCCCTTTTCTATTCGGTATTATAAAGTCAGTTTCCTTCTTCTCACCAATGCTGCTTTCTCACGATGGGCTTGTAATTGATTTCTTAATTATTATTAAGATTAAGATTAAGATGCATTTATTCGTCCCAAACGCATGCACAGACATGCACAGGCACACTCATGTAGATAGGGAAATTTAACTTCTGCTTTTGACCCATCTGGTGCAGGACACACAGAGCAGTGAGCGACCATGTACGGCGCCCGGGGAGCAGATGTTGGGGGAGTAAGGTGCCCTGCTCAGGGGCACTAGGCAGGGTCTACTCTAAACAGACTCTTGGATTTTTATGTAATGCAAAGCGCTTTGAGTGGTCATCAAGACAAGAAAAGCACTATATAAATACAGACCATTTACCATTTGAGGGTCTGTGTGGGGATGGGGGTATGTAAGTGATTGTCTGTGTTTGGGGGGAGTTGGGGCTGTTAGGAGTTGACCAGCCCTGATCTGCAGCCAGGGCAGCAAAGCCGGTGTCCTGTTGGGAGCCATTCAAACGCTGAGAAGAGAGCATGTGCTGGTTCGACAAGAATCTGACTTGCTATCCTCCGTGTCTGCTGCTCATAGATGAGATTGAGTGATCTCAGGAGAGGCCTGTTGATCTTAGGGCAGCCTGTGACAGTTCTCTGCAACCAGTTCCTGTCCTGGAGGCTGATGGAATGAAGCCAGCAGGTGATGGAGAATATGATGACGCTCTTAATGAAAGAGTAGTACACCTGGTATTCAGTGATGGTCAATGATAAAAATGGAAAACACGTCTCCACCTACTTTTACTGTACAAAAATGTGGCCAAAATTAATTAAAAGATACCTTTTTGAGCCAGTCTGCAAAGCAATAATCATGGAGTACTTGACCAATCATGAGTCAGTCTCAGCTGTCAAATCATGCTATCTGAGTCTTTTTTAGAACATCAAATAACTAATTCAATATGACTAAATAAAAACAATTATTATCAGAAACAGGAACCAGAGGTAATCAAGACTGGCTAGTTGAAAGCTTAAGAGCATGATCTTGGAAATGGGTGGCATAGAGTCATTTAACCAGGGGAAGAATAACAGGAAAGCAAATTAAGTAAATAAGAAAAAACTCCATATAAAGGAGTATCAATGGGAAGAGGGCAGTAAGGTAAAGAAGGAAAACCACAGACAAAGTTAGATGGTCACAAGTAAGTTCATTACTGTGTTTTGGAGAGAGTGATTTGCAGTGCTGGATGTCAGGGAGTATTTGTAAGATGCATGTTTTCAGGCAGAGCGAGCAGGATAAATCTGAGGTATACATCCACTGTCTGTGCATGTACATGATTTTGTGTGTGTGTGTGTGTGTGTGTGTGTGTGTGTGTGTGTGTGTGTGTGTGTGTGTGTGTGTGTGTGTGTGTGTGTGTGTGTGTGTGTGTGTGTGTGTGTGTGTGTGTGTGTGTGTGTGTGTGTGTGTGTGTGTGTGTGTGTGTGTGTGTGTGTGTGTGCGCACTTTTAAGAACTACACTCTGTGGCTGATGAAGCCATTAGGGCTCAGTCTTGGATCCAATCAATCACTCTGACACCTCAATAGGGGAGCTGGATGGTCATTCTTCAAAACGCAGCCAGCCCACTTCGCCCACTCCAGTAATCACTCCAATCATTCAGTGGCTATGCCTGAACTTCCAACCTGTGACTGCCGAACCCCACTCCAACAGCAGCGGGTACTCATTAGCTTGTTTGTTTTTGCTGCTCCCGTTTGCCTGGTTCTACATGTTAAGAGATGGTACACCTCCGCAGGGAGAACAAACATAAACAGACGTGGACAAAATTGTTGATACCCTTCTGTTAAAGAAAGAAAAACCCACAATGTTCACTGAAATAACTTGACACTGACTAAATCAGACATTGCTTATGAATTGTGGTTCAACAGAATCATTAAAAAAATAAAAAATAATGACAATGGCCTGGACAAAAATTATGGTGCCCCTAGAAAAGATTGAAATAATTTGACCATAGGGACATGTTAAACTAAGGAGTGTCCTCTAATAGCATCGCAGGTGTCTTCAAACTTGTTATCAGTCAGTCTGCCTATTTAAAGGTTGACAAGTAGTCACTGTGCTGTTTGGTATCACGGTGTGTACCACACTGAACATGGACCACAGAAAGCTAAGGAGAGTTGTCTCAGGAGATTAAAAATACAATTTTGGACAAGCATGTTAAAGATAAAGGCTATAAGACCATCTCCAAGCAGCTTGATGTTCATATGACTACAGTTGCACATATTATTCAGAAATTTAAGGTCCACGGGACTGTAGCCAACCTCCCTGGACGTGGCAGCAAGAGGAAAATTTATGACAAAATTAAGAGACGGATAATACGAATGGTAACCAAAGAGCCCAAAACAACTTCCAAAGAGATCAGAGGTGAACTCCAAGGTCAAGGTCCATCAGTGTCAGATTGCCACATCCATCGCTGTTTGAGCCAAAGTGGACTTCATGACAGACGACCGAGGAGAACACCACTGTTGAAAGCCAATAATAAAAAACTAGACTGGAATTTGCCAAAATGCACATTGACAAGCCACAAAGCTTCTGGGAGAATGTCCTTTGGACAGATGAGACAAAACTGGAACTTTTTGGCAAGTTACATCAGCTCTTTGTTAACAGAGGCAAAAATGAACTATTAAAAGAAAATAATTCTGTACCTACTGTGAAACATGGAGGAGACACGGTTATGTTCTGGGGCGTTCTTGGGCAAGACAATGATTTTTTAAGGCCACTGTGTCATCATTGTCAATAATGCATAACAGCTACAAAAATAAGTGCTCTATCCATGTGTGTTAGAATGAGAGAGAGTTGTTGTACAGCAGGGGTGTCCAAACTACGGCCTGCGGGCCATCTGCGGCCTGCCATCCATTTAAAATTGGCCCGCCTCAAAAAAATTATAATTTTAAAAAAGAAAAAAAAATTATAATTTTTTTTTAAACTAACAATTTAGTAGCACTTAAATGGCACTTACTTATAACACTTTGTAGTTTTGCTCTATTCTTGAAGAAATTGTACTTTCTTGATTCTTGTTCTGGGTTTGTACCCTCGGGTAGGAGAGAGCAGGGTAATGTGAGACATATTTTACATTTGCTCCCCTTTAGGAGAGCTAAAATTATTTATCAGTAAAATTTACACATTTCCCATTAATTCAGGATGTTTCCTAGCAATGGAAATGATCAGAATGTCTTCAGGACAAAGGGAAGTGAAAATATGATTGTTTTTAAAAAAGTGGTCTTGTGAATCACTTTACCCCAGCTTAGGGGTAAAGTGAGACAGACCAGAGAAATCAAGGGGGTAAAGTGATCCACTTACTTTTTCCACTTTAAAACTACCATAACAACACATGTTGTAATAGGTAAATTAAGCACATTTGTGATTATTTTGATTCATGTGATCTTTTGCACACCCTAGCTTACCTGCACATTGTTTCTCTGTCCAATTGGCAGGGACAGGGATATTGTTTGTCTCTGCATTTTCAGATGCCAGTTCACGGCACTTAACTGGAGCAAGGCCATGGAACTGGTCAGCTAGTTGTTTCAAGTATTTGGCAGGCTCCTCCTCCATCTCATCTGTGGATATTCTCTTTGCCTCAGCTACTGCACCCCAGGCTACTGATTTTACTTCCCCTTTCTATTTTTTCTTTATGAATCTTTTGAGGGTTGTCTTGTCAATATTTCTATCCCATCCAGCTTTTCTTAAGGACTTCTTTCCTTACATGACCTCAGCGGCTAGGGTTAGGGTTAGGGTTCCATCTCTGCGAGGGGTGTTTTGCCCCAGGTTGTCTTCCTGGTGTAGTTTCTTGTCATGATGGCTTTTCTACAATGTTTATGGCATTAAAAATAAAACATATGTAATGTAATATTACACTAAAATATGTTTAAGACTAAACTTAACTTGTGCTACATTTCTCACTTTACCCCACAGTATTTGTCTCACTTTACCCCATAGTCAACATTTTAGAAAAAACAACATCTCTTATCAATTCAGGCTAATCCTCAGCTAGCATCAATCACATGGTTTTATATGTTGGAAGTTCATCAATATGTATGATATAAGTTTTTCTACCTGAATCAATTTGTTTTGACACAACAGTTGATTTAGTTCAAAGCAAGAAAATGTAGTTTTACATGCAAAAATCACATTTTTGTGAAAAACCTTCTAACCACAGCACCAGCACCAGCACCAACTTCTCCTTCATGGCAAGGGTGGAATGGGAGGGTCTCGAAACATAATGATCACATGACCACAAATGTGTTCCGTTGCCTAGATACAGGGGGTGTCTCATATTACTCGATGTCTCACATTAACCCGCTCTCCCCTTCCCTTGAATGCACTGATTGTAAATCGCTTTGGATAGAAGCAACAGCTAAATGAATTGTAATGTAATGGACTAAGGCCCACTGTATTGTACTTCTCAGTTTGACCTTTCAGCTGTCCCTCAGTACGCCGCCACGCCCCCCGCCCTAAGCAACGCGATTAAGGCGCACTGTCAACAGTCCGCTTCAGGGAAGGGGGGCATGGTGGCGTGAGTGGCCCAGTGCTTCGAATTTTCTTCTGTATGTGGCCCTCGGGATAAAAAGTTTGGACACCCCTGGTGTACAGCATTTTAAGTGACCGTTAAGAATAGAAATTAGCTGTATAACTCCAGACCATTTACCAATCATTTGACACCTATTGTGGAGAATGAAAACATATTGTATAATTGCATCTCCTACTTCCTCTCTCATATTCAAGTGTGGGCTGAAAGTGATTAGGCTTTGATTTAAGTACGTTGTTGGTGTTCGCTATGATAAGATGAGTAGGTGAAATTAAGAAACAACAGTGTCTGCATTTGCTGTCTTGTTAGCTGATCTGAATAAAACATATTGAGAAAACAATGAAGAGCTCCCACATTCGTCAACACTGCAATAAAATAGAAGGTAATGGCTGCCAATAGAGACAAAGAAAAAAGTTTTTTGTTTCCTCGAACAAAATAGCAAAACAACTGACATTGTTTTTGTAAATGAAGACACTTTATCTAACTTTACTTCCTTGTGAAAGAAGGAGCGATGCTGTTTTAGTATGCAACCCCCTACAGCACTTATATAGCTCTCCTCTGGAGGATGAGAGGTGGGTTTAACATTAAACTGTTGACTGTCATGAGAAGGTATAAACAGACCTGGCTCTAGGCATGTGAGTGCTCAAGGCGAGTTGAGGATTTGTCCCGGCCAGCCCATCCACCCACCACCACTACTACTAACAGTACTGTTTCATCACCATGCACTTATCTATGGTGGTGGGAAATGACGCCATACAAATAAAATCTGAATTAATTTAGTGACACTGGAACTCGGGAAACATACAACAATCTCACATAACCTGATGAACTGATGTTGATTATTCTATTATAAAAGTATATAAAGTGGTTAAATTGTCTCAGCCTTAATTTATTATAGAAGAAACATCTAAGAACATCAGAATCAATATCTCATTAATATTTATAAAAAAGGTAGATTTATAAAATGAGGGACAGTACTGTAGAGTACCAAAATTATCCTTTTACCAGATTGTGCTGTTAATAATTATGTAGGTTACTTTTACTTAAAATTTAGCACAGCGTTCGTTCAGGCACAAAACAAAGTCAAACTCATGGCTGAACCTCTACTATGCATTCAACTTGGAGGGGTCATATTGTGCACTCTATTTAAGCTGATTTAGCCTGCATAGGCTTCCTGTCTCCACTGCAAGCCACTTCAGGCTGCCAGCCTCTTCAGGCTATCCTGGTTAACCTGCTGCTCACCATGTAATTTCCCAGCCTTGATGAGGATCTTTGGCAGATGGACTGCTTCATAGATTCCAAGCATCAGCAACATGAAGCAGGGGAATCTGTTCATCCACCATAGCTCTCACATGTAAAAGTTTTTATACCTTCAGCATCTGTGAATAGCTGGTGCCCAGGCTCCTGGAAGCCTTATTTGAAAATGTATAATTCCTTCACTTGAGCAGCTTTTTCTATGACAACATCCAAGACTGAGAAGGATTGATATTCACCAGGAAGGGAGAGGACACAATGTATGACGCCACTGCTCAACACGAAGGGAAATTTTGCCAATTTGTGTGTAATTAATTATAAACAGCCTATCCATAGTCATCATTTATCTTGTGTACTCATCAAACTGTGGATGTGTCTCTTTGATATTCCACTACTGGAGTTTTTCTGCTAGGGCATGTCTTGTTTTTCTATGTCCAGTTAACCTGCTGTTGTTACACTGCTCGACTTTCTAACATCTTCTCCATTTCTTCATTTAGATCCGAACTAAATTTGTTCTTTTCTCTTTGACCTCTATCCAAAGCCCCAAAGCAACGTCTGCTAGTTTTATTATCACACAGATGTTACCATGTTTGTTGGGCTACGATGTTATCGTTAACATTATCCTTCGATCTGCAGTTTACAGTCTTTCTTCTCTCTCTTCTCAGATTTTTTTTAATGTCATCTCCCTCTCTCCATTCATCCTCCTTCTGTTGGAGAAAGCCCTTCTTTCTCTGTGGAGGATACCAGCTTCTCTTGCTGATCCAAGTCCTGAATATTGCCGCCTACACACCCACGCCCAGGCTATTTTCAATCATAACAAACCATCATATTTCTCCCATTTTGCTTTCCTTGGGGATAACATTGTAAACAAAATCCAAAAACATAGTTATATAACTATGCTATATTTGTACCTATACAGTAAGAGTAAGGACAAAGCGTGTGTGTGTGTGTGCGTGTGCGTGTGTTTGTGTGTTTGAACACTTTAACAATCAAATTTGATGTATGAAAGCAGTTACAGTAGGCCTACTGTAGTTTGTATCGTTGATTTGGTTTGCTTGTTTCGTCTTGTTTAGTCTTGTCTGATCTGAAGTTTTTTTAAGATTTTATTTGCAAATTATGGTGGAAAATAAGTTTTTGGTCAATAACAAAAGTTCATCTCAATACTTTGTTATATACCCTTTGTTGGCAATGACAGAGGTCAAACGTTTTCTGTAAGTCTTCACAAACTTTTCACACACTGTTGCTGGTATTTGGCCAATTCCTCCATGCAGACCTCCTCTAGAGCAGTGATGTTTTGGGG
The DNA here is from genome assembly GCA_038501795.1 of Pseudopleuronectes americanus. Lineage (NCBI taxonomy): Eukaryota > Metazoa > Chordata > Actinopteri > Pleuronectiformes > Pleuronectidae > Pseudopleuronectes > Pseudopleuronectes americanus. Next base: position 11,917 of record JBAMIH010000134.1, read on the forward strand.
ATATCGCTGGGCAACACAGATTTTCAACTCCCTCCACAGATTTTCTATGGGGTTGAGATCTGGAGACTGGCTAGGCCACTCCAGTACCTTGAAATGCTTCTTACGAAGCCACTCCTTCGTTCCCCGGGCGGTGTGTTTGGGATCATTGTCATGCTGAAAAACCCAGCCACGTTTCATCTTCAATGCCCTTGCTGATGGAAGAAGGTTTATACTCGAAATCTCAGGATACTTGGCCCCATTCATTCTTTCCTTTACACAGATCAGTCGTCCTGGTCCCCTTGCAGAAAAACAGCCCCAAAGCATGATGTTTCCAACCCCATGCTTCACAGTAGATATGGTGTTCTTTGGATGCAACTCTGCATTCTTTCTCCTTCAAACACGACAAGTTGAGTTTTTACCAAAAAGTTATATTTTGGTTTCATCTGACCATATGACATTCTTCCAATCCTCTTCTGGATCATCCAAATGCTCTCTAGCAAACTTCAGGCGGGCCTGGACATGTACTGGCTTAAGCAGGGGGACACGTCTGGCACTGCAGGATTTGAGTACCTGGCGGCGTAGTGTGTTACTGATGGTAGCCTTTGTTACTCTGGTCCCAGCTCTCTGGAGGTAATTCACTAAGTCCCCCTGTGTGGTTCTGGGATTTTTGTTCACCGTTCTTGTGATCATTTTGAGCCCACAGGGTGAGATCTTGCGTGCAGCCCCAGATCGAGGGAGATTATCAGTGGTCTTGTATGTCGTCCATTTTCTAATAATTGCTCCCACAGTTGATTTCTTCACACCAAGCTGCTTACCTATTGCAGATTCAGTCTTCCCAGCCTGGTGCAGGTCTACAATTTTGTTTCTGGTGTCCTTTGACAGCTCTTTGGTCTTGGCCATAATGGAGTTTGGAGTGTGACTGTTTGAGGTTGTGGACAGATGTCTTTTATCAAATGAGCTATAATTGCCAATTGACATTTTCTTGTAATTAAATGGATCTACCTCAGGGCAGTGAGGAGATCCAGAGCCTCTGTGCTCAGCGTCTTTCAGAATCCTATGAAGATATGAAGACATTGCCTGTGATGGGCGCCACAGAATCTGATTTTCCATGGATTGTGAGCAATGATTCTAGTGGGAGGGGGGCACAGGGACGACAGGCACTGTTATGAGTGAGTGGGTTATTCTGAGAGGGTTTAAGGTTAGGGATCCAGTTTTTGGTGGATGTAGATATAGATAGTAGGGATGAGCGAGTACAGCATTATCTGTATCTGTATCCGTATCCGTACTCGGAAGTGGGTGTGGTTTAACCCGGAAGTGGGCTGTATTTAACCCGGAAGTAGGCCGGGTTGTCTTGAAACGGCCAGGGCTTTACCCAGTATGTTATTTTAAGCATGCAATTGATATGGGTTGATCAGAAATTGTTATATTTATTGCTGATTAGAAAACTATTACAGGACAGCATCAGCATTGACCTTTCGTATCAATGATTTTGATCACAATAGCAAACGAACTTTGGAGGGATCATTTTCAGACACAGTGAAAGAGTCCCATACTGCAGAAGTCCTCTTGGTCTTTGGTGGAGGAGGACCTTCATCACCAGATGCAATATTGGTCTCAGTGGGGGAAAGGTGGGTGCTACTGCCACCCTCACTGTCCTGCAAGGTTAAGCAAACTCTGACTGGTGGTTCAGTGTCAGCTGAAATACTCTCTGTATCACTCATTATTCTGTATCACTGATCATGAGAGAGAGAGAGAGAGGGGGGAGTGTGTGTGTGTGTGTAGCTTAATTTGTAATATTTGTTATACCATTACTACCTAGAAAGTGTCAGACACTCGGTGCGTGAAGTAAAATAAAACTGGTTAGAGCCAACTGACAATTTACTCCAACGACCGGCAGAGAGATGGAGAGAGAGAGAGAGCGAGAGAGTAGCCAGACGCTAGAGAGTAGTCAGACACTCAATGCGTGAAGTACTGTTTATTTACAGGGGGGCCTCCCCCCTGAACTCCCACCTCCGGGAGCGGACTCTCCGGAGCTTCGGAGGCTACCTGTACCACCTCAGTCTCATCCAGAGGAGCGAGAGGCTCTGTTGGCGGAGCCCCGCCAATAGCAGCCTCGGGCTGGGCTGCTCGCGGAAGCTCCCCTTCGGGAGCCGCGGCAGTCAGAGCTGCCTCTGGAGCTGCCGCTGCCGCTGCGGGAGCCGCCGCAGGCAGAGACGCAACGCGAGTCGCTTTCTACCAGCACCACGTCTGAACGAACCCACGTTTAACAGAACTCTACTGGTTAATAAGTAAGTACAAACTGAAATAAAAACAAACTTCAAGCTGAATAAACCCTAAACCAGGGGTAGGCAACCTTTACTATCGAAAGAGCCATTTCGCCCCCTCTTCCCCCAAATTAAATCGGTCTGGAGCCGCACAACATATTTGATAACACAGGTTATAAAGTTATATATATATAAATAGTTATACAATATATATAAAAAAAACTATAGTTTGTTGCATTTATTAAATTATAGAACGACAATAAAAAAACTGTTGACATTTAACTGCTATTTTTACCTGTTACAAAATAGGAAAACACCAAAATCGTATGAATTGGAGAACAAAATACATGTATAGGCCTACTTTGGAATAAATTAAAAACAGAACTCAGCTTTTTTTGCTCATCTCCAGCTTGGTACTTTTCAGCAGATGCTGTGTGCTTGCTCTGGAAATATCTTTCAACATTACATTTCTTATTGTTTGCTAATTCCTCGCCACATATCAAGCATACATGTAAGACAGCATCGGTGGCAGTGAAAGCAAATGAATCTGTCCTCGCAGAATTAAACTCTATTTTCTTCCCAGACTTTTCTTTTCTGGGATTTATCCATGATTAGTTTACCGAGGCCGGGGGTCGGAACTATAGATTAGCGACCTGCGGGGACGATAGTGCGCATAGTCCTGAAATATTAAAGCAAAACGTGAGAGAAGGTCAGATTGGAGGCGGACACAGAAACAGCAGCTCGGTACAGCTCCTTCACGTGAATGCGCTCCGATCTCACTGTGTCTCTCTGAGCGAGTGAGCGGGGCGGAGCCGCGGCTCTGTGTGTCTGTCCGCTATCTGGGAGCGCGCACGCACACACACACACACACACACACATTCACCCGCTCCTGGTATTTCATGACGGCCTAATAAAATGATTATTTAAAAAATGAACGTGAACCTGACGTTCATCTTATGAAAGAACTGATTCGTAAACATGCACTGTACAGGGAGCCACTGCAGAGGGGCTGAAGAGCCACAGGTTGCCAACCGCTGCCCTAAACGTTAACGGGAAAGACCCGCGAACCTGAGTGACTGAGAGACAGAGAGCTGTTCTGTGAGTGAGTGAGCAGAGCGGTGTGTGAAGGGGAGGAGCGCTGTGACGCTGTGTGAGGATTGTCCGAGCACAGATATTGACTCGTATTACTCGTATAATACTCGTGCTCGGCAAAAGTGCTTTATCCGTACCGGATACTCGTTTCAGCCGAGTATCCGGCTCATCTCTAATAGATAGATAGATAGATAGATAGATAGATTACTTTATTCATCCCCGAAGGGAAATTAAGTCATCATAGCAGCAGGTATATTTGAATACAATAAAATACAATACAATAGAATAAAATAAAAAATATTGAGGTAGAAAGAATAAAAAACAGAAACACAAGATAAATAGGTAGATAAGGTGCAGTGGCAAGATGATGGTAATAGTACTGATGATATGATGGTAATGTTATTGTTAGACAGTATATACAAATAGTACAGTATAAATAGTATATAATATAACATAATATATATTTATATATGATAGTAATTATACCAGTATAATAGCAGTATATAGTAATAATGGCAGCAACAGTATATGTAATAATAATAGAAAATATAATAATAACATGTAATAACATCGGTGGAATAAACAATTCCACCGATGTCATGCTGGAGACATGCTGGATTCACCTGGTTTGTTGACAAATGGGTCCGACAAATTCCGTGTTGGTTTGTGTTCAGCGAAAAAGTGACGTGACCGATACAAGCGTCTTGAAATGCGTAAAGCATGAGTCATAAAGGAGAGGATCCGGTAATTTTTCAAAATAAAACACCGTTTTATTTTGAAAAATGACCGGATGATAGATAAAAAAGAAATTGTTTATTCTTTCTGCCCGCCCCGGGGGTTGGGGACCACTGCAGTAGATGGAGCTGAGTGTTGTACAGGGTACACAGTGCAAGGAGACAGGTATATTTAGTGCAGTTCTGTGATGGTGGCTCTGACAGAGATAGATGAGTTGTACAGTCTTATTGCAGTTGGGAGGAACGATTTCCTGTATCGTTCCTTAGAGCAGCGGGGTTGAATGAGTCTGTGGCTGAAGCTGCTCCTTAGTTTGTCCAATGTTTTGTGGAGGGGGTGAGAGGGATTGTCCATGATTGCCAGCGGTTTTGCCAGCATCTTGTCCTCCACCACCTCCTCCAGGGTGACAAGCTTAGACCAGAGAAACTCTGTGTTTTCACTGTTTCCATAGTTAAGAGGCAGTCAGTCACTGAGCGGCAGCTACACGTGAACAAGCTCTAATCTCACTGTGTCTCTCTGAGCGAGTGCGCGGGGGCAGGGGGCGGGGCTACGGACCGGAGCGTTATCTGGGAGGACACACACACACACACAGACTCACAGACTCACTCGCCCGCTCCTGATACTTCATGACGGCCTGATACGATGATGTTTTAAATATTATTGTGACTTAGTCAACCACCAACATTTTCGTCTCGTCTCGTCAACGAAAGTTAAAATAGATTTAGTCATAGTTTTTATTTTCAAAGATCCGTTTTCGTTACGTCTTCGTCTCGTCTTAGTCATGGGAAAAGGGTCGTTAACGAATATTTTTCGTTATAGGTTTCGTCAACGAAAATTAACACTGTATGAGTATAATAAAATAATATATAATAAATTGATTACAAAAATAAACTTTGTGCCATCAGTAACCATACTGTAAACAAAGGAACACTTTATATTTGTGTGTCACCTTTTATTTTATAAATACAATGCAGTGTTTCCCCTAGGTTTACAGCTTTGGAGGGGTGATCCGGTACTTATGTTATCACGAAGCCCTGTCAAGAAAACACAGAAACGCTGGACCAGAGTGGTTCAAATCGCTGTAAAGCGTCATGGAGCATGCGCATAAAGTGAAAGAAGACGAAAGTCGAGATCTTACCAGCTGAACAACTTTGCTACCACCTGAAATCCCTGTTACCAGAGCAATCAAACAGGACTAGTTAGATCGAGCATTTTGCCATAACCCTCGTTTGTGTTAAGTTACCGTTTTGAAACTTCCATCTATAATATAAATCTTTTCACGTAAGATTTGCCGGTTTTGAACAATGGTCAGATGAGAATAGATTAAGCAGTGATAGATTAAAGTGTTGCTTGGTAATGTCATCCCTTTCCTAACCAGATTCTTAAAAACATCGATATGGTTTATGTTGTTGCTATTATGAATAGACACAGCGGGGTTAATAAGAGTTCAGGCTGAGGTTGCGAGGGTAGCATTGTTGCCAACTTGGCAACTTTGTTGCTAAATCTGGCGACTCTTTAAATCCTCATGGCGAAAGCTACTAGCGACAAATCTAGCGACTTTTTCTGGTGTTATGGAGTCTAGCTCTGCCAGAGGATCTCTTTTGAATCATTTTGCTGGTCCCAAGCCCAGATAAAGGAGGAGGGCTGGACGTAGAGACAGCAGTTCCACCCCACATAACAGCCTTTTGATTAAATTTGATAGTCTAACATTTAACAATACAGGACTAAATTGATTTATATATGTGGGTCTAGATACAGCATTAAAGTCATGAAGTTATTTTGAAAAGTGATGGCATATTTCAATGGCAAGATTAAAAAAAAGAATCAACAGAAGAATACAGAAGCGTATTGCTTTCGCTTTTTATTTGTTATTCATTGGGAATTTATCTCGGAATTTCCGAGATAATTATCTCAGAAAAACTGCATTATTTTTTAGTTAAGTGAATGTAATACTCTTCTGTCGAATAAAGTTTATTTGTAGTTCTAAACATATTTTAGGTGATTTTTTTCTCACTTTTTGTATGTCCTCTACAGCGACCATTACATTATGCAAATTAGGCGATGGCGTCATTTAGCGACTTTTAGGACAGCCAATAGCTACTATCCTTACTGAGGAGTTGTGGCGTGGTGCGTTCACGGTTAAATACAACAAGCGGAGAAATAAGAAATCGCAGGCTGAACGGCGCTGAGAAATGCGCGTCCCGTTTTAACAGCCAGGCGCCTGCGCGCTTGAGAATTGCGCGATGCGGCGCTTTGCCGTCACCGAGATCAGTCAGGTGGTTCATGAGACATGTTCTCAGATGCTCTCTGTCCGCTGGTGGGAGGTTGCTCACCTGTGTGGGCGCGCACGTGTCAGTGTGTGCGCGCACGTGTCTGTGTGTGCGCGCATCTGGATGGAACTCAGCCGTGCGCGATACAGAAAGCAGATGAGAAATCTAAACGTGCGACCATGTAGAGACAGAAATGACATTAAAAAATGTAATATATAATTAACTTGATCTTCAAGGGGGGGCGGGAGGTGCCGTTGGCGGGGCGGGGCGCCCCCCTAGTAGAACGGTAGGGGAAACACTGCAATGTAAACTTTGCTCAGCCGTTACAGGTATTTGGCGTACAGAAGCTTTGTTAGCTGGTGTTGGGGCTATCTGGGCCGGAGAATCAGGGTGGTCCTGCCCTCCTGCGTGGTGCTCCAGATACGCACAGTGTTTCCTGATGCTCAGGGAAGTTATACAGGGTTCAGACCTGCCCTTGATTGAACCTTGACACATAGCTGGCTATAACCGCCTGCTTGTCAGGTTTCTCATACTTGGCAGAGAGATCCTCAGGTATTGAGATCTTCAGCACCTCATTCACGTATGGGGCCGGGTCCTGAAAAACCTCGTGAAAGATGAGGTCCAACAAGTTATCCACGTAATCTGCAATACAAATCGGAAAAAAAGTTGTACATTTTGCACTTTTTTGTAATTATTATTTTCTTTTTATAATTATTTTGTTATTATATTATTCTATTTATCGTGAAGACCATTTAAGGACAGCAGTTAATTGATATGTTATTTATCTTTCACATACTGTTTGTACATTGTTTGACTTTGTGGAATTTTAAATAAAGCATGTGAGACTCACGGAAGGTTGCATCTGCTAACCCTAACCCTCCACAAATTTAGATGATAATATTCTATGTTCAATTAATTACTACAAGTGAATTAAGTTGTGAATTAAGGGAAAGTCAATTAACAATTACCTCACAGTGTGGGCACGTTTGTTCTATAGAGAGGAATGTCCCAATCCTTCTTGTTTGCACATCTGTCCCCCGCCGGCACACAGGACACACCTCAAACAGCTCCAGGAGGCAATTTTCATAGACAATATATGTGGGTGTCTTATGAACAGGGTTGGAAGATTCCATTCTATTAGAAAGACAAAGATTTCACCAAAAGGCTGCAACAGCTAAAATAAGTGTAGGATGGTAATCCATCTGATTATTGAAATGTTTAGATTAAATATTGAGTCACTCACGTCACATCTGCTGACTCGGTCAAGACTGTGACCGAGTCATCAGGATCATAGGTAGCATCCTGTGGCTCTCCGAAGTCCATACTTGAACAACTTGAGTTTTCCTCTCCCTCTTCCAAGCCAGGTCTCTTACAGCTGAGGTCCCAACACCAACATCAGTGCAGGGCACGGTTTTCTGTGTCCCTATGATAAAACAGACATTCAGTATCCGTGGAGTCACAACAAATGAGATGCTGTTACAACTTTAACAGGGAGACACAATCAATGACATGACAAAGTAACTGAGGGTAAACAAACCTGTACTTTTGTAGTTAGGTCGCAGTGTTTTCATAGAAAGCTGCGTGCTACATGTGCGCATCTTTGGTGGGTCCGCCTGGCATGCTACGTGATGTAGCTTAGCACCGTGAACAGATGTGCTCTCCTAAACACCAGAAGCAGCAATGTTATTCATGTTTGTACTACTGTCATGCATACAAGGATGCATACAAAGATACAAGGACACATTATCCCCAACGAGGGCTGGTAATGAATAATCGTTCTAGTCCCGCATATTTTGACAACAACATCCTCCTGTATCTCCCTGTAGCAGCAGCTGTAGCTACCGGAGCGCTAACGGAGCTAACGGAGCGCTAAAGGCCGATTTATAGTCCTGCGACTGCAACCGCGGAAGGCCACGCAGCTGCATCGACGGACTCGTTTTGGTTTATACTTCTCTAACGTAATTCACCGCCAGAACACTGGGCGGAGTAACGTTCTTTTGTCGAAGACAAAACACACAAAGAAGAGACAACTTCTTCTTCGTCGACTCTTTATTTACATCGCCGCTCCGGCTCCTCAAACTCTATTTCTGGCGGACAAATCGGCCAGTCAGTGACGGGTTATACAAGCGGTCATACTTTCAGATCTCTTCTGCCAAGTGCTCATCTATTTGTTCCATATTCGTTCTTCTAAATCTTCCGTGATTTCCGCGTATTATGGGGCATGAAACCAGAAGCTAGACTCCGGACGGGAAGTAGTAAGCAGACCAATCACAAGCCTTGCGGGCTCCGTGAGGCTCGCGTCGTTTTGTCGTATAGTTAGAAAAATTGGCTGACGCACGCAAGACGCCAGAGGGCATGAAAGGGGCGTGTTGCGTGTCTTGCGTGCGTGCGTGCGTGCGTGCGTGCGTGCGTACAACATGACTATAAATCGGGCCTTAACAGAGCATTTCCCTCGTCTTCAGTATTGCGACGGAGAGATGGCACCGACCCCTCTTTCAATAACAACCTTTTTCGAGAATCCGGCGTTATATTGCCCCAAGTTGATAAAACAGTCCAATTCAAAGTGGTTAGCTAACAGATATTTGCCAACTCTTGCAGGAACGTTGCCATCATATATGAACTCAATCCATCTCAATCTTGTGTCTTCTGAAGCTGGAGTCACAGAATTTGTGCTGATTTGTGCAGCCGACCACTGAGCATCTCGGCTGTCGAATTCGATTCATGCTGCTAGTTAGCTTATCCAAGTGTTTCCCATGCTTGCAAGCATGAAAATGCTGCCAGACACCGATAGACTGTCTAAAAAGTGGGTGGGTCCATTTATGGGTGGGTCGAGTGATGGTGGGAGAGTGCATAGAGCTATGGGGGAGTGTACTACATGGGTATGGTTCGTTTATGACGTCTGAAACGGTCGTATTCCCATTGGAAGCACTCTAGCACATAGTTTCTGAAATAGAGGAACCACAACAAATTGCCGGAGTTGTTTTTTTACATAGTTTTTGGGACGGTAGACAGATACTCAAATTAATGTTTAGAAGGACTACAAAAGTGGAATTTTCATAATATGTCCCCTTTAAAGCAGAGTGATGCTTGATGAAAGTGATGCTAAATGGAAGTGATATAGTTGGAGCAGTAAGAGCAGATAGTGTAATGACCGTGAACGTAAACCGAAAGATAACTTAGAGACCAGTTTCCAAAAGCAGTAGTCGATTTATTCAGTGCTGGTTCGATACACAAATGGCAAAAGACAGGGCAAAGGTATCCATAAATGATAAGGCTAAGACAAAGTCACTAAATCCGAAAACGTGATCAAAAAAGATAAGCGAGACAAGACTTTGTAAAGATGCTCGAAAGCTATGTACGAGAGGGAACGAATAGGCATATGACAATGGGAGACGCAGACCATATATAATAACTGAACTGAAGACAACTAGAAACAGCTGAGATAAAGTTAACTAAAGAGACAGCGACAAGCGTGAGTATCAAAGTGAATCAGGAAGTGACATAAAACAGGAAATGTTGTGAGTATGTGTGAGTGTAACCATGACAGAAAGCAGTGTCTCTAATATAAGATCCTGTGATCTGATGGGTGAGTTCTGATATCTTGCTACAAAGCTTGTGTTAATGAGCCAGGAAATGCCCTGTCGAGTATAAGAACAAAAGGTAAACTTGGTAAATGTCCATTCAAGATGGAGACAAGATGTAAACAAGACAAAGCTCAAATGTCATACATATTCATACAGAGCTTCCACCTGCAGCGCATTTCTCTATCGTTCAAACACTAAACGAAAGCCATCAAACGCAATTTATTGGATCATTACCAAAGGAGAGGCGGGGGATTAAACCTCATTTTAGTGGATAACCAGCTCTACCTCTTAATCCATTGCGCCAAACTCTCCTTTGAAGATCAACTGGAGGTTGAGTGTGTGAGACAATAAATTGTATTTAAATTGAGTCAGACACTTAGCTTCCACCCTTTCAGGCAGTTAAAAACCCAAACAAAATGAAAACTTTTCGATTTAGAAATTGTTTTATTTTCTACCTTTCTATCGAACAAATAGAAAAGTGAAAAAATATAAAAAGGTAATTTTTCATTTTTTATGTCAAAAATGTTACTGATGTTTAATGAGCAATCCAGTCAAGTCAGAAATCACAATCATATGCCCCAACACCTACTTTGTGTCTATGCCAGGAGCTTGAACAACTCGGTCAAGTAGATAGTTTGTCTTGGATCTCTCCATTCACCACATTATAAATGGATTTCTTCAGTTTCTCTCCCTTTTCTATGCAGGTTTCATCATTGTTACTGAAAAAAGGAGCAATTAATGATGTTTGATGCAAGAATGCAGGACAATTGGTGTTCCTGTAGGATTTTTTTTGTTGTCTTATTTGACAATTGACAGAATTAAAAAAGCCTATTTGTGTCAGTGGAAAAAGTTAGACCTGGAATAATTAGTCGGTGAGTCAACTGACAAAAAAAAACACAAAACACAATGTGTAACCACTGATTGCAGAAACAATTGGCTGCTTTTCTCTGTTTAATTCACAACTCTACACATCTATACATTTGTTGGTTGGTCAAACAAAACAGGCAACTGTGATGTGAGGGGCTGTTTTTACTGTTTCTGAAATTGTATAAACAAAATAATCAATGAAGGATATAATTGTCATGTTGATCGATGATGAATAGCATTTTTTCTTTCAATAATCTTTAGGTCTGTTTGCAGCTTGTGTGTTCTATCTTTTCCACCTTTGGCTTATTTTAAAACTCATTCACCATTCCCATGCTATACTTTCCCCTTTGATAACCTTTTCATATCCTCTTCTCTCAGCCCTCATTGCCTTCATGTGATCTCTTTTTTATATGCCCCCCCCCTTGTCATCATCGCTATTGTTGAAATGCCCTGAGGTCAGCTTGCACTCAATTACGTCATGAAAGCAAAGTTACACTTAACCCAATAATACGTGTGTGTGTGTGTGTGTTTTGGTGGGTAGTCCTAAGTGTGTGTAGGTGACTTTAGCTTCCTCATTAGGAGTAGTTGTCTTCGCTGTGTGATAGAAACAGAAACTGTGGAAAGTGAGATACAGAGTGGAAAGAGAGAAACTGATTTAAAGAGGTGTGTGCGTGTGTGTGTGTGTGTATGTGTGTGTGGAGAAAGGGGATCTGCCACTTTACATTTAAGCAGTGGGTTCACGCCACAGCAGGCTAACGGACAAACAATCCATCCTTATTTACCATGCTCAATGCCAATCCCATTGGATTGGAAGGAATTTGATTCCCATATCCAGGGGTAAATTCTTTTCAATTTGAAGGACCCCATTAAAAGTTTTTTCTGTCTGCCTCTCTTTCACCCTCTCCAGCTCTCACTATCTGTCTCTTTGGATGTTTACCAGTTGAGGTAGAACTGTCACCACATACAGAAAAGACAGTTATAGGTGTTACGACCCCGCCTAGGAGAACATACAGTCGCAACCTGATACAAGAGTTCCCCCCTCCTTTCCACGCAACCAAGAACCAGCAACAACAATTTACAGCCCGTTGGTGTTTATTAACACTTTGCTTCAGGGTGGGCTAACAGCAAAACAATAAACAGAAAACAACCCTAAGGCGAAACAACCTAAACTTCCCTACGCAAAATTAAAGAAACAAAAAGACATTGTACTGACCTAACTCCTCAACCAAACAAAAAAGGAGAAAACATGGCTTGAACAAAAATGCTACCCACCCCTACCAAGAACGGGCTGCTACAAAAGAACAGTTAACACAGTGCTGCACAAGGTGAGTCCGGCTGGAGGTCTGGCTGGCAGTGGCAAAAGGAGAGAGGCCGCAGGAGCTGTGGGAAGCCGTCCTCGTATCCTGGGCTGGAACCAATCAGCTCCCTTTAAACACACCCACCCACTCATCCAATCGTAGAGACACACCTGAAACACATCACACCCAAGCATCACAGCAAAGAGACAGAGACAGAGACAGAGAGAGAAATATACACACAACCTCAGGGTTGTAACACAGGACACACCACTCAATGGCATAAATCTGAGAGATTCTCTTTTTTAAAGCAAAGCAAAACTGAGGTTGTAATGTTTACCGATGTACCACGTAAAACCATGTTTTTTTGCGAATTGAAATCCACTCATGAGTTATTTAAATCACACATATACATATACAGTATGTGTGTGTGTGTGTGTGTGTGTGTGTGTGTGTGTGTGTGTGTGGCAGAGACAAAACTAAATGTTTTAGTGTTGCCAACTAAATACAATCGTGCATTGTGGTACCCTAATAATCACTGTATAATGCATTCTAATCCCAACCAACATTTAGAATCCATTGCTCATATTTTGGTAATGGCTGTAATATGTACAAAGGACTCTATATTGCACGCCATGACCACATTGTTGACCTCATTTCGAGTACTGTTAAGGGAGTATTCCCCCCAAATGTGTAACTGTACAAACACTCCCGTATAATGCCAGATTGGTTTAACAGTTCTGATGATGTGTTCTGTAACATTCGTAACACCCCTGATGTTGTTTTCTTTGACAAAGTTAAAAGGGAGGTAGTAGTCCTTGAGGTAGCCTGTGTCTTTGACCTCTATTTGGACATAGCCTTCCTCGACAAGTGGACCAAATACCAGCCCATGGTTGCTAAAATGAGAGACCTAGGCTACACATGTAAGCTAGTAATATTGATATTTGGAAGTCTGGGGCATGTCCATAAGCTTTCGGTCAGTGGACTACGACTGGCAGGACTTAACAAGACACGAGCTAAACATCTCTCAAATAAATTATTTAAATGTGTGTGTGTGTGTGTGTGTGTGTGTGTGTGTGTGTGTGTGTGTGTGTGTGTGTGTGTGTGTGTGTGTGTGTGTTCTGGAACCACACATGGAGGAAGAGAAAGATAAGTAGGAGATGGGAAGAGAGTCAGAGGAAGGATGGATGAGATGGAGAGGTGAGGAATCGTTTCACTTCCAGGTCACGAGTGGCTTAATCAAATTGGTTTCCAAAGTACAGCAATTCTGGAATGCCTCGGTGGGGCTCTTACAGCCCCTGATAACATTCTCTCTTACACTGTTTCCTTCTAAAAAAACAGTCCCCTGCTACTGACACACATTCACAATACACAAGCATCAACACACAGAGGCAAACACACAGGGTTCCCCCACCCCCAACAGGGTGAATCTGACAGGATGGATTCTCTTAGTAACATTGGGAGTGAGGGATGGAATGTTTGTCACTATATAACCAGTGACAGGGAAATATTAATATCCATAAGAGTTATGTCGTGCAGGCGGTCGGCATGGATTCCCCTTAGTGTTTGTTATTCACAGGCAGCCACAGACTGGGAACAGGACCAGCTTTGTGTGTTCATTTAGTTGGGATAATATTTCAATAAATCATACTGAGCCAGTGGGCGAGAGGTGTGGAAGCTGCACCCAAAGGACACAATGTACACCACGGCATGACTTTGTTTGTTAATGAGCTGGGCTGTCTTGACGATGGAAAAGAATGTGCTAATGCCTAATGATATGAGTTGATTAAAATGTTCATTATATCACACTTTTATCAGTACTGTTGTTGCATGTGCCAGAGAATTGTGACAATAGTGTGGTAGAGTTTTAACATGTGCAGTTGTAAAGCAGAACAACAAAATATAGCAAGAAAAGGATTTGACGTGTGGACTGAGCGTGAAGAAGAGATGTGATGAAGGCTAATGATGATAGTTTAAAGTGCACTTTGCCGCGGTATATGATTTTGTATTCAAACCATCCATTGTCATTTTAACTTCTGCCTGTCTATGATTTAAACAAAAATATATAATTTGTAAGCTTTAAACTTTTTTCACTGAGCCACATACGATGGAGTGATGTTACTGTTCATTTGATCCACTGGATCCAGTTTTACAAGTTATATGTTGTTCATGCAACATATGATTCAAGCTCATCTGACCTGCAACTTCTCTCTCATGCTATGAACACAAAGAATTCTATTCTGCTCTTTTATCCACATGAGCAGTACACAAACGATGTAGCAATCTGGCATTCCTAATCACCAGATAATGTGACTGTAATTCCCAGGAATACTGGGCATATTACACTATGATACAGCTGCATTTAACATAAACTTTAAATCAATTCAGTAAAATTTTATTTTTATTGCACAAAATCATAATATACATTATATCAAGACATTTTAATATAGGCGTTGGACTAGTGGCAGAAATTTGGACTATGGGCAGAAAGTACTTTGGTTCGTCTCTGGTTCGACTCCACGGAGAAACAACAAAAGACGAACCTCGATTGATCTGTCCAAAAATCCAAGAGGATTCTCCCTATACCCTGTCTAGTGCCCCTGAGCAAGGCACCTTACTCCCCCATCATCTGCTCCCTGGGCGCTGTACATGGCTGCTCACTGCTCTGTGTGTCCTGCATACAGATGGGTTAAAAGCAGAGGATAAATTTACCTCCCATTGCATGAGTATGTCTGTGCATGTGTTTGGTATAAATACACATATCTTAATCTTAATCTTTACATAGTAAGGCTTAGACCCTACAAATTGTAGAGAAGCACTTGGTGAATATGGAGACTACCTTTAAGAAACCTTTTGTAGAACTTGAGTGGTTGGGGTGAGTAGAGAAGGATGGGGATATGAAGAGAGGTGTATGGCAAAATGAGGAGAGAAGAGCGGGGAGGACCTGTGTTATAAGACTGAATCGCCCTTACCCAATGATATGCCATGCTTTTACTTTATTAACATAACAGTACCTTATATTTACCACTTTTGGAACCGTTATGATGGTTTTGCAAATATTATTTTTGCCAATTAATTGCAAATTGTCAGGCCGGGCGAAAGGCAGGACTCAGACGCAGAGCGGATGTGTTGGGAGAATGTTTTATTTTTCACCTCCACACAAAGTAAACTATGGTAAAAAATAAAGTCGCTCCAAAAAGGAGGAAAGCGCTATATTAATACTGCTATACAAAAATAACAATTAAACAAAAGCGCTCCAAAGGGAGGAAAAACTAAAGCTTCATTCTATAAACCTAACTAAGACTAAACACTGAAACAAAAAAGGGCTACAAAGAATAATCACTCAACTGAGGTAAAACTATAAGCACGAGGCTAAGCAAAACTATGACTAAGACTTCTAGTATCTGTGGCACGGGCTGGAATGACGACAAAAGACGACACACTGGCACAAGACAAAGGGAGACGCAGACTATATGAACACATGGGGGAAAAGGGAGCAGGTGGACACAATCAGGAATCAGGGGAGACGATCAGACCGGTGACACATGAGGAAGGGCAAGTGACCTGAAACGAGAGGAGAGTTACTTTTCAAAATAAAACCGGAAATGACGAGACAAAAAACAAGACATGATCTCACCGCGGTGTGACACAAATTATTTAAAGGACATTACTGCTGGACATTTTTCAAAGCTTGCCATTTTAGATGGATTTCCTTTCCTACAGGAAATTATTGGTTTCAGTTTCTTTCAGCGCAATATGAGAGAAACTTCAAGTTTATACAATAATCAAGTTCAAAGTGTTTCACTGTCCCTGTCGATGCAATCCAGAACCCCTTAACATCCAAGATCTGAGCTGCCAGAAAGCATTGCTTGCATCAGCTATCTTTTTGATGGATAACATATCTGCATCAACTCTCCAAAGTTGATTTACAATCTGCAGGTAACTCAATGGGAACTAACATGTCCCCTATAGTGTAAAAGTGCATTTTAGTAAAAAAAAGCATAATCGCGATTCGCAGCCAACTTCCCACTGTGATGACCAGCTGTATATATATATATATATTAAGAAAGTAGAGAGGCCACCGTATTGGCCTCATCGCTCAGCCCGGAATGTTGCTCCTTGGGAGAGACGCACAGTGAGATCAGAGCTCGGAAGAGGGTGCAAAATTGCTCTTTTGATAATAAAGGTTGCCTACCCCTACACAATATGGACAATACATTGCCTCACAAACAGGGGTGTGCTTGTTAGTGCTGTTTATTCAGTTTAACAGGTAAATATGGCATGTCTTCAGCTCAGACCAGAAGAGTCACTTCACAACATGATATTTGAGATTGTATACGGCCCTGTGGGTCTCCGAGTGTCAACAGTCGACATCTTCAGTAAGAAAGTTTATTATTTGTAAAAAAAAGCTAAAACGTTTACAGTTTAGCAAATTTTTCAAAGTTCACTGACGGACACTGACTTTAACAACTCCAAACTACGGCAGCAGCAACAAGCGGACGTGTCCATCACTTTTAGGTGTCCTCTGGAAACATTTCCGTTGTCGTTTTCTGTATTTGCTGCGCATTTCTGTAATGTGTTGTGTTGTGAAATTAATGAAGATGTTTTCTCACTTTGCTTGTGTTTTGTCCACTTGCATGTGTTTTCTTAAGTTGCAGTGTGTTGAGCTCTCAGGGCCGCCGTAACTAAGCAATAGTGGAAGGGGAAATCACTGGGCAAGTTAATGGTAATTATGAAATAATAAAGGTCTTCTAACAGATGATAATAGCCTGATGAATAGAAATGTTGTTGAATGGAAGTAGAAGGAGGAGAAAGGAATAAGCTGCTGTTATCAGGACATTCTTATGTTTACAGGGACACTCAATTACATGTACACTGTACACACAATGCAGACAAACACACAGTGAATGTTCAAAATCTTAATGAAAAATAGAGGTGTCCACATAGCACTCAGAGGGCCTCACCGATCAAGTTTTGCCTTGTTATGCAAATCTCTGTTTACATTTGGATCTTTGTGTGTTCCCACAGTGTGACATACAACTGAGGACACATCCAGGTGCCTCATCCGCTTCTCCAACATCCTAAAGTAAGTAGGCAACGTTTCCCACTTTACTGTCATTATTTCTTGCCCTCGTTTCCCCTCGTTGTCTCCATCTTGTCTCAGCCTGGACTGAAATCACCTGGTTGGAATCAAACTAATTGTTCTATAATAGGGGTGTAAGAGCACACTCAAAGTAGTCTCAAACAACTTCCTAGCAATAGAGAGACAACATAGAGTGTTGTTGTTGGTTACTAAGAAAGTTCCTTACACAAATGTGTTCGAACTCCGCTTTTATAACTTGCTGCTGCTGTAAGCCATTTCACTGCATGAAAAAAAGAATTTGTGTCTGAACATGGCAATGAAATTCCGTGCGAATTCTCTGCTACCAGATTCTTGCAGTTTTTCAAGCCTGAGGAGGTTGGGAGGTGACCCCCCCTTCTCCTAAGCCTAGGGGAGGCTTTCACATGCAAATGACAATGCCCTGCGCTTTACAAATGCAAATCACGAGAGTTTCCCTCAGAGCAGATAACACCTCTATCCAAACTATCTGGCGTATATGCCAGGATTAAAATAAATAGAAAACCTGAAATTGTGAATTGTTGTTAAGTAAGTAAGTGTGCTATAATTAATTACATTGTATACCACGAGCAAAATCAATGCTATGAAAAAAAAATTAAACAATGCACATTATTTCAGCATTTTATTATTATTCAAAACACAATCCTAAATCTCAACCACTGTACAGGGGGGCATGATTACAGTCACTTTTTCAATTGTGCTGGTTAAATGCACAGTGGATGTGTTAACCACACATCTACCAGCAATCCGCTCAACAGGAAGAAATTATGCTGGATATGATGTGTCTGTTCCCTGTAAGCTCCAAACTTCTACTGGCTTTCCATAAAAATATCTGTCCGGATGGGTATGAAGCCAGGAAACCTGGGCAAGGACATGTTTAATTGCAGTACATTTTCTCATGACATTTAGAACTATGAACTGCTTTATAATACCTGGTCGCTGTTCGGTTAAAGGGTCAAGGATGGGTTCCTCAAAACTGTAAGTGTTTGCACACCACTTAGCATAAACATATGCTGACCTTTCTGATCTAGTTCCATCTATGGAGTATGTAACATTCAAATGTGTTACCCTTTTACATGTCATTGCAAAACGATTAACATCAGTTATACAGTTTTCAGGATACATCTGATGATACATTGATAACATTGCATGCCTGTCAACATCATCCAAGACAATATGTTGAAATGGAGAGAGTGGCGCCACTGTACAGCTTCCTAAAATAAGTCTTTCTGCTGACACCAAAACACAGTGCTTCACATAAAGCATATCTGTTGTGTCATCGCGTGTCAAAGTTCCAACCCTTTGTCCTCTCAAAATACAAGCAATCTCAGCCCCATATTTACATGTCCATGGCATACTAAGCTGTTGACTCTGCTGAAATTGCCTCATAATTTGAACTTCAATAGTCCTATTGTTGTTGTTAAACTTTCCAAGTATTCCATTAAAACGCTCAACATTTACAAGAACAGTTGTGAACAAAATATGCACATTTGTTGCAGTATTCCAAATATCAGCTTTAAATTAACTTTATACAAAGTACTATAGCTATTTGCATATAGTCTAATCACCCCATTTGCTGGTTTTCAGTTTTTTTTCTTGTTAAGTGAGAGAAATCTAGTCTGTTTTGGGCTTGAACAAGTGCACTGAAGTCAGGTTGAATATCTGAGGTGGATATGTGAAGGACAGCTGACAGGTGATCATCAGTGAGAGAGGGTTGTATCTGGATTTGTTAAACTTCATCACAGAAAATGTTTGTTCACCTATGTAAGTAGATCCAAAGAGAACCAACATCTTATGAGCATGCCTCCTCACGAATGGAAAGTTCTCCTCTTTGAGAGAAGAATAAAACTCCAGCAGTGATACTGACTCGTGCTCTGCCAGTAGTGTACCTGCGGAGGTGATCTACTGATGGTGGGGCTTCTTTCAGTGTTGACATGTGGTTGAGAATGTTAGCCTCCAACTGGCTTGAAATAAACTGCAACTTTCTCATGAAAGCCTTCACCAGGCTGTACATTTCATCTGCAAATAGGCCCTTGCCTTGCAGTTTGGTATTTAGCTGATTCATTAATGCAGTGACATCAACAGCAAATGCAAGATGCTTCACCACCGAACTTTTCAATTAGTATGAGATAATATGCCTGCTTATATTTTCAGTGTATTTATTTTAAAAGCATATGAATTAATTAAAACTCAGCGTAAATGAAGGACATGAAAATATTAATTTAACAAATTTCCATGACTTCTCCAAAACTTTTGGGATTTTATTTTTTTCAAGCACTTTTCCAAGACTGGAAATAAACATTTAATCTTTTCTCCACAAACTAAGCACACGGCTTTCCCTTTGATTTCAGTGTATAAATACTTATCAGTCCATTTCTCGTTAAAAACTCTGCATTCTGTATCGATCTTTCTTGTCTTAACGTGAGCTGACAACTCACATCTCTCCTAAACTCCGTTCGCCAACACATCATCCGCTCAAAATAAAATAAATGTTGTTGTATTATTATTTGCATGATGTTCACTTATTTACGTGTGATCCTAATATTCCGCTGACCTCACGCGGGCCGGTCACAGACAGACAAAGCCCGGATGCGGCCCGGGGGCCGAACAATGCCCAGGTCTGGTTTAAAGGGTCAAGGATGGGTTTACTGTGAAGACCTCGCGTCAGTCGTTTGCGTCATCACGTGATGCGCTCGTCCAATCACAGCCTTGTGAATGCAGAGACTGTCTGCCACAGACATCAGAGGATCGTGTTATGTTTACTCAGTACGAGTGACTCTGTTTTCGGTTTAAATAACTTGCTGAAGTCGACACGACGCTGTTTCCCTGGAGGAGAAGATGAGTGCGTGGGGAAAGCAAAGCCGCGGGCCCGGTGTGGAGGAGTCGAGGCGGAGAAGACGGACGCCCAGTCCCTGAATTAAGGTGAGTGCCAGCTAAAGAGCGAAGCCATTGCTAACTGCTAAGCTAACTCTCAGATATGAAAAACGTGTGAACAACTGTGGGATTAGCGCGACTAAACGTGACTTTTTCTCGTTTTTTTTATTTTTCTAGGAAGCTGTCCTTGTCTCTTCACAGCTCTGATTAAAATGGCCGGCGGAGCATGGGTAAGATTCAGAAGAGATGTGCTGTGCTGTTTAAAATACATCCTCCAGTTTACTTTATCTGAAATTTTCATCGTTGTGTTTTCACAGCCTGATTCCTGCACACGAGGACGCAGTCACTGCACATTACGCCGAGACTCGCTGAAAGTCCGCATTTGCAGTGCGGAAAAACGACGCCATTGTATGTAAGTATCTGTTTAAGATTTATTTTTTGGGGAATTTTGCTGTACATCCAACCGGACCTTGCATCAGCATTGAGGAGTTCAGGAGAAGAGGGTAAGGTTATATTCATTAAATCATTTTTCAGTTGCATGTTTAGGTGTATGTTGTCATTGAACTGTGCTAATTGTACTGATTGTGTTTACAGCTGATTGAAGCAGGACAGATGAATTAGATCCATCCTTCCACAGTCAGGAGCTCAGAGACCTGTGTGCCACACTTCAAATAAGACTAGAAGTTACACTGGATCTCACAGATACACACCACAGACGTCTACACACTGGGGCAGATTCGGACAGAGTCCCACAAATAACATATGACCCAGAGGCTGCAAAGAGACATTTCAAGCTTAATAGCGTGTAAACAACGGTAGGATAAGTGAGAAAGCTAGAAGAACAAAGCAATGGGTGCAGAACTAGTGTTCTTTTAAATGTTTAGATATTGTGAGAACCGGATTGTTCCTAAATGTGACATTTATGTTTTTCTTGCATTTTTTAGGAAACTCCATAACTCCGAGTCAGATGGCAGACGCTATGACCCAGAGCAAAGGTAAGATTAAAAAAAGATACGCTTTGTTTCTGTGTGAAATTCATTCTCTCTCTGAACTCTTTCTATCATATTGTTTTCACAGCGTGAGCTCCCGACACAACGAGTGCGTAACTACACGTTTAGTTGATGCTCTCGCAGAAACTCCTGATTGGTGCACTGCACACAGCGACGTCATTACATGTAAGTTACTGTAGTAATGGTGTTATAGTGTTTTAACGTGGATCTTATTAACCGTGATTCAGTGACTGCTTTACTTGCTTTAATAATATTGAAACTAATGCTACTCATGTTGGTTTCCAGCTGCATGTAAGACGTATTACGGCACAATAAGGCGGAGCTTCGTATACAGCAAACCGGAACACGAAGCTCTGGGAACGGCAAGGAAAAGTTCGGCTCGGTCTCGACAGAGAAGGAAGAGGGTAAGATAACTGCTAACACAAAAAAATGATTCACAGTTGTAAGTTCATTGTGTCATTGAACTGTGCTGATTGTACTGATTTGTTTCAGTTGTTCGGGGCGAGGCAGAGGGTCCTGGAGCCAGTCGAGGTGGAGTTGTGGAGGGGAACCACCATCGACATGATGTCAGATGAGGAGGACGGCTCCTTTGAGGGGATGTCTGGGTGGATTGTGCGGCCTCCATCTTTCCGCAGCCAGGAGCTGTCTGACCTGTATGCTCAACTCCAGACCAGGGTGGAAGCTGGGCCTCACTACTCGGCAACGCGCAACAGACGGCTGCACACTGGGGCAGATTCGGATAGACTGCCACCCAGAGCATTAAATCCGAGGATGCAGTCAAGCGTTTGAAGATGAGATGTTGTTTCAGGCTGCCACTACTTGAGCCACTACTTTTTGCACTTTAAATAAAGCTTTAATTCAACATTTGCAGCACTACTGTTTTTTCCTCTTTGCCCCAGAAATCTATATTGACGGTGTTGAATGTGTTGCCAATATGATAACAATGACATGAATGCATCAAGCATCTGCAGTGCCTTTTGCATAGGATTAATAATTATTATTAATAAATATAAGCAAAAATATTAATAATAATAATTTATTATTATGGCTATATAATTATCATAGTTAAATTGTGGGCGGGGTTTACCCCACGTGTGTGCTGCAATGCCCCAGGGTGACCAATGGCATCACTTCGACCAGCCAATCACGAGTGACTTTCCGGGTTGGTTTCCTCCAATGGTGAACCGAGAGAGGCGATCAGCCCCCCCCCCGCTGTTCTCTCCCTTTGTTCTCAGTCCCCCACTACGGCGTACGTATACTGCAATCCCCTGCTGATAGTGGCACGGGAGAACAGGGTGCTGACGTCCTGTAAATAGTCACAAATAGCAGGAGATTATGTCAATTCTAAAGAATTTCCACTGACTGAAATGTTGCTTTTTGCCTAGTGTTTGATTCTGCAAAAACAGTCTCCTCCTCTTGAATCATGCTTTGAATTGATCCCAAAGATTTCCCTCCACAACGAAGATGTGGGTTCACAACTGCAGTCAGGCTGAGGCCTGAGGGGTTCTCAGTATAAACGCTACATAGCTTGACTATCAATTTCCAGTTGTGGAACACATTCAGCATGAACCAGATATTATTTTAATCAACCAAATGAGGAAACCTTTTGAGTGTATCTTCATTGTATAAACAATCAGCTCGGAACAACTAATGCATATATCAAATATCACCTTCTATGCACGGTTTGAGGCAGCCAACATCCTTCCATCTGCGAGACTGGCTGAGGACCGAGACGATGACCGCACTCTGTACCTGAACGTGGCTGACGTGAGGCGAGAGCTTCAAAGAGTAGTCCCATTCGACGCCATCTAGCGTATCGTTTCTGACATAGAGGAACCACAACAAATCGAGGGAGTTATTTTTTTTCAGAGTTTTGGGGTCGTTAGACATTCCAGATACCCAAATTAACGTGTAGAAGCACTATAAAAGTGGAATTTTCATAATATGTCCCCTTTAAAATTTAACAACAGTCACACCAGAAACCATAGTAAGGTTTATACAACAACAGCACATTGGTTTTCAGTTAGCATGAGTGCCACTATAAACCAGATCAGAATCTTAATGTAACCCGCATGATCAGATGTTCTAGTGGAAACATATTTAGAAATTGTCAAATTAACAGCCCATCTTCATTGTTCTAATAGAAAGAATATTCAAGCTGAGGCATTTTATTGATGAGTTGAAGGAACATTAATATTTGTCACTTTAGACTTTAAAAATGACAAAATAACTAAAGGTGTCCAAAAAACAGGCAACAAAAGATCTCAAGAACAAAAAGGATTAACAGAGGTATAGCATCTAAACAAAGGTTCTCTTAGCAACTCACGTGGCTTAACTTAAGGTGTCAATTTCCCAGACTCGGCAAACACAAAGAAACTCAGGTGCCTTTTAAAGACTAGCCACTACGGCACAGGTGAACACAATGAAAACAATCAGACAACACACACGTGACATGAAACACTTGAATACTGAGGACCCCACATGGTCATTCAGGGTACTGCAGTCCAAAAACCCTGACAGCTCTACAGACTAATATTGAATCTCTGTCACGGTCTCTAAAGAGGAGTTATTAGTGTATGGATGTGTTTCTAAATAGATGTTCTTCATAATGAAGAAAGATGTCACCTAGGGCAACAGTGTGACTCACTGATGTATTTGGTTTTACTACAATAAAGCTATAACACTCAGAGGAATATGTTCGATTAGGTTTTAGAAACACTGACAATACTTATTAGTCTTAAAGTGATATGTAGATATAGAGGAAATGTAGAAAATCATCAGTCTTTTACCTTAAAACAAATAACAGGTTTACCACTGCAGTTTAAAAAGAGTTTTCATAATAATCTGAACACTGTAACATTTTAGGCTTTTTGATGATTTTATTGTACAATCGTTTGTTGTTGCTTTCTATAACCATAACTACGTCTGTATTATTTTTTACTACATATCAATACAGTATTAATTAGCCTACTGCAGAGAAGAAGATGCCAGGGGCAGACATAAAGAGCTTTGCACCACAGTTGGTGACTTCCTCTGTAATGTTAACTGGGCAGTTTGAGGTTTCTTGTTGCCCAGTGCTGCTTTGGTGACAGTCTGCCTACTACTTTACTTGTATAATGGACCCCTCAAATCAATCAATCAATCAATCAATCAAATTTTATTTGTATAGCCCATATTCACAAATTACATTCATCTCATAGGGCTTTAACAGGGTGTGGCATCCTCTGTCCTTAACCCTCAGCAAGAGTGAGGAAAAACTACTAAAAACCCTTTTAACAGGGTAAAAATAAGTAGAAACCTCAGAGAGAGCCACATGTGAGGGATCCCTCTCCCAGGACGGACAGAAGTGCAATAGATGCCACGTGTAAAAACATTCATCATTAAAGTCTTTAGCGGCATTGATGCAGTCCCGCTGCAATCACAGTCCATGGTCAGCAACCAGCAGAACCACGATCCAGCATCCAGACCAGAGGCCACTCCAGTCCTCAGTCACCGTCCACCGCCGCCCACCAGGACCCACCACGAGCCATCGCCGCGGCCCTGGTCCACCTCCTTTACCCAGTGCCAACGTGACACAGGGTCCGCCACCAGCACCACGATCAGCCCACACGACAGAATCCGCCACACTGGGTCCACCACTGCGACCCCCGATGCGCGATCCACAAACAGCAATCCATGGTGCGGCCACAGAGGCCCTGGATCTGCGGGTGTTAAAGCAAAGGGACCCCGGGGAAGGGGGGGGGGATTAGGGATGGAGAAGAGGAAGGAGAAGCTGGAAAAAGAAGCTCCGTGTGTCATATGTCATTAAATAGAGCAAGTTACGTTCTGCCTCACTAATTAACTCTAACTATAAGCTTTATCAAAAAGAAAGGTTTTGAGCCTACTCTTAAACAAACAGATGGTGTCTGCCTCCCGAACTGAAATTGGTAGATTATTCCACAAGTGAGGGGCTTGATGGCTAAAAGCTCTGGCTCCTACTCTACTTTTAGAGACTTTAGGGACGACAAGTAAGCCTGAATTCTGGGAGCGGAGTGCTCTAGCGGGTTTATAAGGTACTAACAGCTCTTTAAGGTAAAAAGGCGCTATATTATTAAGGGCCTTGAAGGTGAGGAGGAGAATTTTAAATTCTATTCTAGATTTAACTGGAAGCCAGTGTAGCGAAGCTAATACTGGAGAAATGTGCTCTCTTTTCTTTGTTCTTGTCAGGCTGCGGCATTTTGGACAAGCTGTAGAGTCTTTAACGACTTACTGCTGGAGCCTGATAATAATGAGTTACAATAGTCCAGTCTCGATGTAACGAAGGCGTGGACTAGTTTTTCTGCATCTTTTTGCGAAAGGACATGCCTGATTTTTGAAATATTACGCAAGTGGAAAAAGGCAGTCCGAGAAATTTGTTTTAAGTGACTATTAAAAGATAAATCAGGATCAAAGATCACTCCCAAGTTCCTGACTGTTTCGTTGGAAGCAAGGGCAATGTCGTCTAGCGCAGCTATATCGTTAGATAATTTATCTCTAAGGTGTTTGGGGCCAAGTATTATAACCTCTGTTTTGTCTGAGTTTAATAAGAGAAAATTGCGGGTCATCCAGGTTTTTATGTCCTTGAGACATGCTCGAAGTTTAGTTAATTGATTACTTTGTTCAGGTTTTATTGACAAGTATAACTGGGTGTCATCCGCATAGCAGTGGAAATTTACCGAGTGTGTCCTGATAATGTTTCCTAGTGGAAGCATATATAATGAGAATAAAATTGGGCCGAGCACAGAGCCCTGTGGAACACCATGGTTAACTTTGGTGCGCACAGATGTCTCATCATTAATTTGCACGAATTGGGAGCGATCAGAAAAATAAGATTTAAACCAATTAAGGGCAGTTCCATTAATTTTAATTAACTGTTTGAGTCTTTGTAATAAAATTTGATGGTCAATTGTGTCGAATGCTGCACTGAGATCTAACAGAACAAGGACAGACACAAGTCCCTGATCTGAGGCTATTAAAAGGTCGTTAGTGACTTTTGCCAAGGCTGTTTCTGTGCTGTGATTGGCTCTAAACCCCGACTGAAAGTCTTCATATATATTATTTTCCTGGAGAAACTCACACAGCTGATTGGCTACCACTTTTTCTAAGATTTTAGACATGAAGGGGAGATTAGATATTGGTCTGTAATTGGCTAAAACCTCTGGGTCTAGGGTGGGTTTTTTGAGAAGGGGTTTGATTACTGCTATTTTAAAAGACTGTGGTACATAACCTGATGATAATGACAGATTGATTGTGTTAAGTAACGAACTATCAATTAGGGGCAGAATTTCTTTAAGTAATTTTGTAGGAATGGGATCTAAGATACAGGTTGTTGGTTTAGAACCTGAGATTATTTTGGTAAACTGATCACAAGTGATCAGAGAGAAGCTGTCTAAATAATGGTTAGGATTCTCAGCCATTTCTGAGATTTCTGTTATTGGGAGGGTATTAGTGCCAATTGAGGGCAGGAGATTGTTGATTTTATTTCTAATGGTTAGAATTTTATCATTAAAAAAGGTCATAAAGGTATTGCTATTTAGGGATTGAGGAATACTGGGTTCGGTGGAGGTGTGACTCTCTGTCAGCCTGGCTACAGTGCTGAAGAGAAACCTGGGGTTGTTTTTATTCTCTTCTATTAGTTTTGAATAGTAGGCGGCTCTTGCTTTGTGGAGAGCCTTTTTATATTCTTTAACACTATTCTTCCAGTCTATGAGGTTTTCAACATGGTTGCTGGAGCGCCACTTCCTTTCTAGTTTTCTTGATAATTGTTTTAACTCATTTGTCTGGGAATTATACCACGGAGCTAATTTACCATGTTTGACATTTTTCTTTTTTAGAGGCGCTATTGAATCTAATGTTAATCGTAATGAGTCTGCAGAGCTATCGACGAGTCGGTCGATCTCAATGGAGCTCGGGTTTTTAAAGAATTTGTTCTTTATATCTACGGATAATACGGGTTTAAATGTAATTGGAATTATTTCCTTAAATTTAGCTACAGCACTATCAGGTAGACATCTAGAAAATGAGTTTTTTATTGGTGGCATATATTCATTTATTGAAAAATGGAAGGTTATTAAATTATGGTCTGATAGAACTGGATTGTGCGGGAGGACTGTTAAATGTTCAATTCCGACACCGTACGATAATATAAGGTCAAGTGTGTGGTTACAACAATGAGTCGGTTGGTGCACACACTGACTGAAACCAATTGAGTCTAGTATTGAATTAAATGCTACGCTACGGTAATCTTTCTTATTGTCAACATGGATATTAAAGTCACCAACAATAATAATTTTATCGCTCTTTAGGACTAAGTTTGATAAAAACTCAGGGAATTCCGTTAAAAATTCAGTATAAGCCCTGGGAGGATGGTAAACTACAGCAAATATGATTGGCTGTTGGTGTTTCCTGGATTGGCGTGGAAGACTAAGAACCAGACATTCAAATGATTTGTAGCTTAGGTTAAGTTTAGGTTTTGGATTAATTGATAGACTGGAGTTAAAAATAGCAGCAACTCCACCTCCTCGCCCAAATTCTCTGGGAACCTGTGCATTTATATGACTGGGGGGAGTAGATTCATTTAGACTGACATATTCATCAGGATGCAGCCACGTCTCAGTGAGGGACAATACATCTAGGTTGTAGTCAGAGACTAGTTCATTAACTAAAAGAGCCTTAGTTGATAGTGATCTAATGTTTAAAAGACCACATTTAAAAGTCTTAGTTCCCTGTGTTGTTGCAGAGGTTGTTTTAATTTTTATTAGATTTTTGTGTGGAGTTCTCGCTCTGTTATTGTTTAATTTCAAATAATTTAATCGGACGGTGGACAGACACAATCTCTATGGGGTTGTGTGACTGATCCAGAGGGAGCGCAGAGAAGTGTTTAGCACTGCAGCTCTGCTTCCTGGTCCCAACTATGGGTTGTCATGTTATAGACTTTGTAATATTCCTAGATAAGAGAGCTGCTCCATCCCAAGTGGGATGAACGCCGTCTCTCATAACAAGACCAGGTTTTCTCAAAAAAGTTAGCCAATTATCTACAAAGCCCACACCGTTTACAGGACACCACGTCGACAGCCAGCGGTTAAAAGACAACATGCGGCTAAACATGTCATCACCTGTTGTATTAGGGAGCGGGCCAGAGAAAACTACTTTGTCTGACATCGTTTTAGCAAAAGCACACAACGACTCAACATTCACTTTAGTGATCTCCGACATACGAAGCCGGGAGTCATTGCTGCCGACGTGAATTACAATTCTATTGTATTTACGTTTAGTTTTAGCCATTAACTTAAGTTTAGATGCGATGTCGCCGGCTCTGGCCCCTGGGATACAATTAACTATGGTCGCTGGTGTCGCTACCCTGACGTTCCTCAGAACCGAGTCGCCAATAATCAGAGTTTGTTTATCAGCGGGTGCCTCGCTGAGTGGAGAGAATCTATTTGAAACGTGAGCTGGTGGCTCTTTAATCAGGGCTTTTTAAGACTAGCACTATGCCCCCTCCGGACCGTCACCCAGCTGCCCTGGGCTCCCTGCTGCACGGGACTAGTCAGGGGACTGCTAGTTGAAGCTAAGCTACGTCCTAAGCTATGTGCTATGCTAGGTGGCTCCGACGCTAGCGGAAGCCGGCTAACTACAGCTAACGGAGTTTCTAAGCTGCGGAGCCGAGCTTCTAAGTCGCTAAGCCTCGCCTCCATCGCTACCAACACACTACATTTATTACAAGTACCACTACTGTTAAGTGAGGCAGAGGAGTAAGTAAACATAAGACACTCGGAGCAAGAGAGAGCAGTGGAGGGAGAGAGAGAAGACATCGCTGATATAGAGCTACGAGGGTGAGCTCACACAGAATCACTAAGAACGCTAGAGTATGGGTTGTTATGTGTGGGTGTTTAACTACAGACCGGTGATTTTAGCCGTAGTGTTACAGAGTTTAGCGGAGGAGCTAATACAGAGAGCGACCAACACTAGCAGCAAGTAAACAGGAAATGACGCGGGACGCTTACCGGAGATGACGCACCAACTGCAGTCAAAGCACTGTACACTGTCACCCAATTACACACTCACCCGATATCACAGATTTTCTCTATCAAAAATTCAGGCAATTTAGGGTTAAGTGTCTTGCCCAAGGCCAAGGACATGTTGGTATGTGGACCCGAAGATCGGTGGATCGAATCATAAACCTTCAGGAAAGTGGACAATCTATCGTATACCTTTATTCCTGGTCAGATGAGAAGATCTAGGTTTTGATCTAGCTCTGACAATGATAATTGGTCCAGAGTTTGGCAGTTATGTTCTCCTCAGGACAAAATGTAAGATTTGTCATTCAGCACCACTGTTAAGCACAGATTAAAATCCCTGTATGTCAAATACTTTGGGTTATGAACAAATAAAGATAGATAAATAAATATATTCAGTTGCACCTAATTAGATAATCTACCTGTGCCCAGTACATCCACACAGAACTGCTAAAGTTGCTATTTCATAATATTGAGGAAGGGTGACATATATTTATAATGGGCATGTTAAAATGAGTGTGTCAAAACTGAGACATTCCAACACTCTCCCTAAATGCAAGTAAACAAAACTTGCTAAAGAGAGCCTGGAGCCCCCAAAGAGACAAGCATCATTATCATTGCCAGTGACCCAAAATGCGCTTAAAAAAAGGTCATAAGGCATCTAACAGCAGTTGTTGCTCATTAAGAGCAAAGAAGACTGGTGGCTTTGGGTTTGTACTGAACAGAATCAAAGCATTTTTTTCTTCTTCTCACTGATGCACCAGCTTTGTTTCACCCCTGCTTCCATGGCACCCTTTTTTATAACCCCTCTCTCTGTTTCTCTCTGGTCTTGTGTTTTCAGCCTTTCACAACCTCAGCCAGGAAAATTATGAATTTCCTACCCAGCACAATGTAATTTACATATATTATTATTTTGCAATTTCACACTTATTTGCATGGGCTTGTGAGGCTTTCTTATGAAAGCCGTACATTATTCTGTCTGCGCTGCCTGGACAACTAAACGACAACAAAGTGTAGAAGCAAAAATGTATGCTCTGGCTAATTAAATTCCCTATACTACTTTTAAGTTCTTTCTTACATGTGTGACTGTGAAATACATCACAGCATTGGACCAAGTCTGTCTGAATGTTATTAATACTTAAAGTATTTGTAGTTTTTTCTAATACTAATGTTTCATGTTTCCTGAAATCCAACCTTAATGTTATATGTGAAATTAAAGTAGCAAAGAGAAAGGAGTTGTGCGACATAACTATAGATTCTTTACTGATGCACTGAACTCCAGAAATTCTCAATAGGGGCTTTATATAAGAAGGCAAACTTTATGTGAGAGCATCTGAAAATGGCACATATTGTTACCAAACCTCTTTTGGAAGTCAGGGTAGATGGTTGGGTCAACCAAGTTGGCAACTTTATTTCAGTCTTACTCAGGAGACAACATCTAGCCTGTAATGTACACAAAGCGTGGATTGTACCCTGATTGGTCCAGAAAATCTAAAAGTGTGTATTATATTTAACATTTAGCTCTGTAATGTACTGGCTGTGTACAGGTTATACTTTCATATACTTTATATACATTACACTTATCAGTACAGTGCCTGTAGTAAACCAGCCTGTATTGAGCTGTTGCTTGGCATGTGGTAATGCTTTGGAGCTACTTCAGAATTAGCCACCTTGTCATAAGTGAGTCCTCAAAGGTTCACCTTACAACAGGACAATAACCCTGAGCACACATCCAAGATAACACGGAAGTAGCTACTGAGTAGTGTGTCTGATGCTTTTGTCAGTGGGATAGTTTAGTTTTTCCTTTGTAATACACATTTAATCAGCAAATATTTTTAATATTCAGTCTACACTTTGTCATTATAGACAAAGTGTAGATTGATGAGGGGGAAATTGATTTAAATATCATTTTGCATATGGCTGTAAGATAACAAAATAAAATAAAAACATGAATGTGTTATGAACATATCTTCATAAAGAATTTAATTAACTTTAGCCTATGTACAATATTGCACATATTAGAGATATACAGATTAAAAATCTGAGAGCACAGTATATAAACCCTGCGTGCAGACTTTTTAACCCGGAATACAGATCTTTTTTTTCCCTTTTTCTCAACAGACCCATGGATCCTTAAATAATCATATAGATATCTGTGTCATTATTTATTCCATTTCCTTTAGTCAACACACAAACGAAGAGGTTGGCGCGAAAAGACACAAAAGATAAACAGTTCAAAGAGAAAAGAAAGATATTACAGAGCCAGTTGGCTGCATTCCTTTGAACAAACAACCAAGCTCAAACAAAGCTGCCTCTTGGTGTGGTGTAATGAAATAACTTCTGCTAGAGTGGGACTGTGCATGATTAGCCTAATGGAAGATAAGAAACCACATGGCTCCCCATGCTATCATGGCATTGTTCTACCAGTTTAACCAGTTCATTGGAAATACCTATTTTATCCAAATCACACACCACTGCTAGGAACATGTAGAATATCCAGTTGTGTCACTGAGTCACAGATTGTCAGTAGTGTTTAGGGATGTATTTGACTGAACTAGTGCAGACTACCTAAAGTGTGACTTGCAGCTCCTGTTGACTGTAAACATACCCAGCAGATATTTCTGCCCATTTCTGCCACTGTATTGCTCATGGCAACTCCTTTAAAGTCGCTTAAACACCTTCAACAGTTGTATTCGTACACTGAGACTCACCTGTGTTACATTAACTTGACAAGTGCTGAATGATAAATCCATGACACATTGGGTTTTAAAACTGTAATACTTTTACATAATTCTTACAACTCTGTATCATCATGTGTCATTAAATATCAACTGAAAAGCACTGTCTACCACATTTATCCAAATGTCTTGCATTTTGAAGGAAATTGGACAAATGTGACTTCACATGACCTCATGGGAGTGAAGTCCCAGAAATGGCTGGGTAGATGTCAATCAGAAGTTATCTTAAAGAGGAAATATGCATTTAGGGACATGCCTTCTTAGGAGGAAAAAAAATACACATAAAAATATATATATTTACACTTCACCACTTGAGAGTAGACTATTGAGGAGGATTTTGATGCAGGAAGTTCACCATAGCTTTAGCTGCCATATATACTCCATCACTAGATGCTACACACTGATCTATGAGACTAGGACTGTTATTCAGCATTAAATTATTGTAGTTGTGTTGAGGTTTAATCTTTCCATCCTGGCTTTAGTAAAAAAAAATTGTTTAGAGCTTATAGTAATTAACATGATACCAACGGTATCTGAAGTGATTATACCAGCTAAAGTAATCTGAAAATCATAGAGCTATAGCCTCCGACATTATTCTGTCAGGGTGTAACCACAAAAAACTATACATTTCCCACAGAGAGTTTCCTAGAATGGATGTTTAGTGCAAAAAAGATGGAGTTGAAAGCAGAAGGTTTCAACTAATCCTCTGCACAGGTGTTTTACTATTATAAATATTAGGTGTGATATGCTTGTGTCATGTGGTGGTCCCATGCTACATGCGGTCTGCTAAACTGAAACATGGATGACAACAACACTGGTGAAAGTAAAGTGACGCTGCAACAGCTTCCCCGAGTCAGGATAAAAATGACATCAACAGGAACAGAGAGGTTGGAAAATATTGATTGAGCTTTTCCTGTTTTTGGTTCTTGTTGCTCTACCTCTGTCATATCCTGTGACTCTGCGTCTTTCCTTATTTTGCAAGAGCAGAACGTAAACAGCAGTGTTTTTCTATTGATATTAAATGTGAAAGACCTTCAGGAATTTAAATTACTTTGTTTCGTTTGATGATCTTCAACATTTTCGGACTCCCACCCCCATGCCTCCTTCCCCATGAACAAAGCCAGCAGAGGAGGTGTTGTAGTGATTCAGCTCTTATTTATGCTGCCGCAACAGCTTTCCCTGCTCTATCTCATGGCCCAGGGGAGGGATTTAAACTAGACTGAGAAAAAATCCCTTATTCCCTCAAATACAAACCAAATAGAAGAGAGTGGAAGGGCTCTTTATCTCTCTCTCTCTCTCTCTCTCTCTCTCTCTCTCTCTGTGTGTGTGTGTGTGTGTGCGTGTGTTTGTGTGTGTGTGTGACATTGTCAACATGTATACTTGTGTCTGTGCTCAAACAGACAATACAGTACTCACCCACTGGCCAAGAGAGAGAGGCCCAACACTGAGATTAAGATTCACAAAGCTGGGGGAGGTTTCAAACATTGTTATAAAAGAAAGTAGCTTTTTAAACAGATTAATCTAATGTGTAGAAGAAGTTGAGATATGTTCCCACTAATGTTCAGACATGAATCAGGTATGTAGATCACAGAGAAGATGACCACTGTTTCCTCTATATAGAGAACAGTCAATGGCTGTTGCGCTCCACACTGATCACTGTATATATGTCTGTGGGCATGGTTCATATATTAGATGTTTTTGTTTGTGTGCGCATGGGAGTGAGTGAAAGTGTATGTATTTATGTGTACGTATTTTGAATTTAGATTGTAAATATGCATATATCTAAAAGAAGATGGGGTCGTCTGCAAGTTGCATTAGAAAAAAAAGTTGATATTTTGTCTCGTTCAGGGGACATCGTTGGTTCGGGTCATTACTTAGATATCATAAAGTTATGCAGGTTTCCTATTATTATTGTTTCACTAAGCAATTAGCATTGTTAGTGCATGAAAACGACTCCATGCACTTGGAAGAAGGGGGGTGAGCAGCCTGTACAGTTTGAGTTTGAGATCGAAATCATATAGTCATTCATCATTATAAAAAAATTGTTTTAATAATTTGACACTGCACTGTACATGAACCAGAGTTGTATGTTTCCTTTTCAACACCCACTTGCACCAGTGAAGAGAAATTCAAATAGGTGGCAATGAAATTGTGGTGATTTAGTGAGTGTCTGTGCCCTCTGTTGCTGACTGGACAATAAATTAACAGTTAATTACAGGTAATGTATTTGAACCACCCACTCCTGTCTCGCTGACCTTTCTGCTGCATTTTAAGGTACTGACCTTCTATGTAAAGTACCTTGAGATAACATATATTATGATTTGGTGCTGTACAAAAAAAGGTTGAACTGGACAGACTATTGTTTAAGCAGCAATCTATACTCCAGCAAAGCAGGATTAGAATGGAAGAATCAGATGGTGTTAAATTTCCATTTGCTCACAGATCACCAGTGTCAAAAGGATTTGCAATGGTTCAAGTTCATTGAAGTTGACTTAATACAATGTTCATGTAATAGATGCTAATGTGACTCGACCATCCATAGGGAACCACAGGGCAAACAGACACATATTAAAGTTTAAAGTGTGGCCTGCTCCCAGGCTAGCATCTTTGACTGAGTGTGTTTATTTGCAGATTTGTCTGTCTGTGCTGTAGTGATGTGTCGGTCGTGAACGATTCGTTCGTTTTGAAGGAATCCTTACAAGGACTCGGGAGTAACGAGTCCTCTCAGAGAGTGATTCGTTCGTTCATTTTCTCGTGGCCGCGCATATGCAGTTCACGTGAAAAAAGATCCAAAGACTCGTATCCGGCAGATGAACGAATCATTGATCCGAAGACTCTATTGGCAGAAGAACGAAACATTGATCCAAAGACTCGTACCCGGCAGATGAACGAATCGTTCATCTGCCGGGTACGAGTCTTTGGATAATTTTCCACGTGAGCTGCATAGGCTCAGAAGAGCAAACAGAAAGGATTTGTTTACCTCGTTCACCACGTTCGCGTGACTAGGTTTAGTAAGACGTGAATGATATTCGTTCACAAGTAATAATTACATGTTTCGTTATTTTAACTTTTTTGTACTTTATTTACAGTTCAGTGCAGCGTAATTGTTTGCATTGATAATTAAATGCCAGTGTGAAAATAAATGACTCTTAAAATCATTCTTACTGAAGGGCATTTATTTGAGTTCTTGTGATAATATCGCCCCGGCTGCTCAGATGTGGCGGCCCCCGCCCGCGGCGATCGGCTCCCCGGAGTCTAAGTGAGGTCAGCATCGCGGGGGTGGGGACCGGCTTCCCGTCGCTCCGGTACCGGAGGAGCAGCGGTGGCCCTGCTCCGGGGGTCCTCGTAACCGCATCAGGACCGGGCGGAGCCGGGTCACTCCGGTTCGGACAGGCTCTCACCTTGTGTCCCTCCTCTCCGCACCTGAAACACTGCTCCGCAGCGCTCACAAGCCCCCCCCGGTGTATATATAGTTGTGCTTTATTCATGACATTAAAATAACAGCTGCCTTTGTAAGACTTTAAGTGCCTTTTAAAGAAATATAAATTAATAAAAACAATTTAAAGTCCACAAGATACAGTACACTAATATAATTTACCCAGTGCGCTCACAAGCCCCCCCCCCTTGTATATATAGTTGTGCTTTATTCATGACATTAAAATAACACCTGCCTTTTTAAGACTTTACGTGCCTTTTAAAGAATTACAAATTAATAAAAACAATTTAAAGTCCACAAGATACAGTACACTAACATAATTTACTCAGTGTATTCAAACAAAGACTCGTATCCAGCAGATGAACGAATCATTGATCCGAAGACTCTATTGGCAGAAGAACGAAACATTGATCCGAAGACACGGTCGGGGGAGGTGAACGATTCGTTCATCTGCCGGGTACGAGTCTTTGGATCATTTTCCACGTGAGCTGCATAGGCTCAGAAGAGCAAACAGAAAGGATTTGTTTACCTCGTTCACCACGTTCACGTGACTAGGTTTAGTATGACGTGAATGATATTCGTTCACAAGTAATAATTACATGTTTCGTTATTTTAACTTTTTTGTACTTTATTTACAGTACAGTGCAGCGTAATTGTTTGCATTGATAATTAAATGCCAGTGTGAAAATAAATGACCATTTAAAATCATCCAAACTGACAGGCATTTATTTGAGTTCTTGTGATAATATCACCCCGGCTGCTCGGATGTCGCACCCCCCAAATTGGTTCTTGGAACATGTGGTCAAAGAAAGTTAGTGTAAGACTTCCCCTGCAATCTGATTATTTCTTCAGAGCTAGTTTGTCTTAGTACTAGTATTTTACTTCTCATTAAACATATTTCTTTCAATCTGAGATTCCTTTTGTGAAGTGATGTTTTGGTGGAAGAAGCACGGCTAGCTCAGTTCAGTGGAGCATGTGACAATTGTTGTGCAATAGTAGTAGATATGACGTTGGCTAATAATCAATAATCATGAAATATGATTATTAAAATAATAAAGATTATTTATCAAAAATAATTAAAAATGATTAAGCTATCAATTTAAGAATAGTAAAATAATTAATTAGAAATGATACGTTACATTAAAAATAGTTAAATAATTAATGAAAACAATACAATTATTA
This sequence comes from Pseudopleuronectes americanus, assembly GCA_038501795.1. Lineage (NCBI taxonomy): Eukaryota > Metazoa > Chordata > Actinopteri > Pleuronectiformes > Pleuronectidae > Pseudopleuronectes > Pseudopleuronectes americanus. The sequence goes on from JBAMIH010000134.1 coordinate 48,392, forward strand.
ATTAAGAATAATACAATCTGTAGTTATAACTTTGCGTCGCAGGGCACCACCCTTTTCAGGGACCAACAAGTCAATCTTTCATTATCAGTCTCATTTGATAAAAGTAAATTAATAATCTAAATAGTTAATATAAAAGATTATATAATAGAAGGAGTTTTAAGTTCGAGCATAGGCTATAGTAATCCAGCTGTATTCACAGACAAATGCACAAATAATAACAGAATCCAGATACTTTAAGTATAAAAGGATTTATTAAAAAAGGGGAAATAAAATCGAATTCAAGGGGATGCTACAGTCACGTAATTTCAAGATGGGGGTGACCAGTGAAGCCACTTTGCGTAAGCAAGATGGCTGCCGTTCACGGTCTTTAAACACAGGAGTTTTCAGACAAAAAGATTTTCTTATCTCGTATTTCTGGCGCCAAAGGGCGCCGAGATGCATTCATGCTCTTTTAGTCTAGATTTATCCATGTGAAATGAAATATGTGAAACTAGAGGTCGGGACGTGTGTAAAATCAGGTTTAAGAGAAAGGAGAGAGAGAGAGAGAGAGAGAGAGAGAGAGAGAGAGAGAGAGAGAGAGAGAGAGAGAGAGAGAGAGAGAGAGAGAGAGAGAGAGAGAGAGAGAGAGAGAGAGAGAGATATCAGGGAACTCTCAAAACATTCATCAGAGAAAAGGTTACAGACATTTTACCACTCGGTGCCCAAATTGGAATTGCGCACCGAGCTTTTTATCAGTAAAATCTCTGCAAGCCCAGTCAGACGTTAACAGTGCTGCCGGAGGCTCTCCGTCACGGCTCGAAGCACTTTAAAAACATTCAACATGTTAAACAAAGAAACCGCAAGTGACGTATCGGTCTCGCCGTGTGTTCCACGGACTGAAAATTAACTCGGGTCGTCACACAAATATACACTCAAACAAAATGACACGCTAAGTATTTAAACAAGTCTCTGCCCAGACAATTGAAGCCTCTTACTGTAAACTTCACGGTGTTGCATGTGCTTCGCGCGGATAGTCCGGAGGTCCAGTGAATGATTCGTGGCCGCTTAAGCGGGGGTCCGCTGGTTCGAGTGGTTACAACGGGGATCAGCGCGGGGCCGAATAGGAGCGGACTCTTCTTGCTTCTCAACGGAGTCAATGTCGTTCGTCTGCAGGGCTGGACAGCTGTGGTCAGTGGTTTGGCGATCATGGAAAAGAGTCTGTTATCGAGGCCTGCGAATGAGCTTCCTGTGCGCGGCCTTTTCAAGTTAAAAACAAAAATAGTCTTTCAAAATAAGCCTTGACTTAAGGTAAAAGAAAATGATATGAACTACAAATTAAAGTTGCTTCCTTTAGCGCTGGGACTTCTGAGAGACCCGGAGGGGCCCTGGTCGAAGTCCTAAGCAGGGAGAAATGGCTGGTTTGCACCCTTTAGCTGGGACATCTGAGAGGCCCGGAAGGGCCCTGGTCGAAGTCCTAAGCAGGGAGAATGATTTTTGAGGCTATGCTGTATTTATTAACCTGAGAGGAGGGTCAGCCTCCTTGAGGAAGGGGTCATCGGTCAGGGGGCTCTCAGCCAATTGAATGTCAGAGGTCAGACCTCAGTGGGAGCGGCCAGGAGCAAAGCAGGGTTTTTTGGGGAAACCCCAGTCATTTTCCCCCCACCATGGGGACCCTTATCTCCATGCTTGATCTGTGGGGACTTTTCGGCTGGCTTCAGCTTGGCCCACAGGCCTCACGTTTTACTCTACCACATGGTCAACACTCTGGGCTCTGGCCCTACACAATTTATCTAAGGGTTATAAATTTGAGCCCCACGTTGTGTGATGAAGCTTTTAAGTCAAGGAATTGATAACAAAAATGCAGATCCAAGTCTTAGTTCTACGAAATCTGAAATGATTCCTTATTAAAGGACACATCAGAGCATCTACATTCCATAGGTTTCACACACACCATCAAACATCTATAGCTGATCAAAAAATGTTTTTTTGGATTGATTTCAGGTTTTTGTTTAGATTATATACCTAAAATGACTTGAAAACTGCAAGAGATTGGATCCCTACCAAAAGCACAGTATGGATGTGCTTGATCTCCTGGCTAAAGAGTTATGCAAAATGTTTGAGGCTGGCTTAGTTACAGAACATGTGGTCAAAGATGTTAAGGGAAAAACATTCTCTGTAGTCTGATCATTTCCTCAGACCAAGGTTGTTTTAGTACTAGAGTCTTTTACTTCTCATGAAACATATGTCTTGTCATGTGAGGGATGATTGTGATGTGATGTGATGTATTGATGACCAAAGCCCGGCTAGATCAGTTCGGTAGAGCATGAGACTCTTAATCTCAGGGTCGTGGGTTCGAGCCCCACGTTGGGCTATGGAGCTTTTAAGAAAAGGATTTGAACTCAAGATTCAGATCAAAGTCTTAGTTCTAGTAAAGCTTAAATGGCTTCTTATTAAAGGAAACAACAGAGCATATACATTCCATAGGTTTCACACACACCATCAAACATCTATAGCTGATCAAAAAATGTTCTTTTGGATTGATTTCAGGTTTTTGTTTAGATTATATAGCTAAAATGACTTGAAAACTGCAAGAGATTGGATCCCTACCAAAAGCACAGTATGGATGTGCTTGATCTCCTGGCTAAAGAGTTATCCAAAATGGTTGAGGCTGGCTTAGTTACAGAACATGTGGTCAAAGATGTTATGGGAAAAACATTCTCTGTAGTCTGATCATTTCCTCAGACCAAGGTTGTTTTAGTACAAGAGTCTTTTACTTCTCATGAAACATATGTCTCGCCATGTGAGGGCTGATTGTGATGTGATGTATTGATGACCGAAGCCCGGCTAGCTCAGTTCGGTAGAGTTGGACTCTTAATCTCAGGGTCGTGGGTTCGAGCCCCACGTTGGGCTATGGAGCTTTTAAGTAAAGGAATTGAACTCAAGATTCAGATCAAAGTGTTAGTTCTAGTAAAGCTTAAATGGTTTCTTATTAAAGGAAACATCAGAGCATATACATTCCATAGGTTTCACACACACCATCAAACATCTATAGCTGATCAAAAAATGTTTTTTTGGATTGATTTCAGGTTTTTGTTTAGATTATATAGCTAAAATGGATCCCTACCCAAAGCACAGTATGGATGTGCTTGATCTCCTGGCTAAAGAGTTATCCAAAATGGTTGAGGCTGGCTTAGTTACAGAACATGTGGTCAAAGATGTTATGGGAAAAACATTCTCTGTAGTCTGATCATTTCGTCAGACCAAGGTTGTTTTAGTACTAGAGTGTTTTACTTCTCATGAAACATATGTCTTGCCATGTGAGGGATGATTGTGATGTGATGTGATGTATTGATGACCGAAGCCCGGCTAGCTCAGTTCGGTAGAGCATGAGACTCTTAATCTCAGGGTCGTGGGTTCGAGCCCCACGTTGGGCTATGGAGCTTTTAAGAAAAGGAATTGAACTCAAGATTCAGATCAAAGTCTTAGTTCTAGTAAAGCTTATATGGTTTCTTATTAAAGGAAACATCAGAGCATATACATTCCATAGGTTTCACACACACCATCAAACATCTATAGCTGATCAAAAAATGTTTTTTTTGGATTGATTTCAGGTTTTTGTTTAGATTATATACCTAAAATGACTTGAAAACTGCAGGAGATTGGATCCCTACCAAAAGCACAGTATGGATGTGCTTGATCTCCTGGCTAAAGAGTTATCCAAAATGGTTGAGGCTGGCTTAGTTACAGAACATGTGGTCAAAGATGTTATGGGAAAAACATTCTCTGTAGTCTGATCATTTCCTCAGACCAAGGTTGTTTTAGTACAAGAGTCTTTTACTTCTCATGAAACATATGTCTTGCCATGTGAGGGCTGATTGTGATGTGATGTATTGATGACCGAAGCCCGGCTAGCTCAGTTCGGTAGAGCATGAGACTCTTAATCTCAGGGTCGTGGGTTCGAGCCCCACGTTGGGCTATGGAGCTTTTAAGAAAAGGAATTGAACTCAAGATTCAGATCAAAGTCTTAGTTCTAGTAAAGCTTAAATGGTTTCTTATTAAAGGAAACATCAGAGCATATACATTCCATAGGTTTCACACACACCATCAAACATCTATAGCTGATCAAAAAATGTTTTTTTGGATTGATTTCAGGTTTTTGTTTAGATTATATACTAAAATGACTGAAAACTGCAGAGATTGGATCCCTACCAAAAGCACAGTATGGATGTGCTTGATCTCCTGGCTAAAGAGTTATCCAAAATGGTTGAGGCTGGCTTAGTTACAGAACATGTGGTCAAAGATGTTATGGGAAAAACATTCTCTGTAGTCTGATCATTTCCTCAGACCAAGGTTGTTTTAGTACTAGAGTCTTTTACTTCTCATGAAACATATGTCTTGCCATGTGAGGGCTGATTGTGATGTGATGTATTGATGACCGAAGCCCGGCTAGCTCAGTTCGGTAGAGCATGAGACTCTTAATCTCAGGGTCGTGGGTTCGAGCCCCACGTTGGGCTATGGAGCTTTTAAGAAAAGGAATTGAACTCAAGATTCAGATCAAAGTCTTAGTTCTAGTAAAGCTTAAATGGTTTCTTATTAAAGGAAACATCAGAGCATATACATTCCATAGGTTTCACACACACCATCAAACATCTATAGCTGATCAAAAAATGTTTTTTTGGATTGATTTCAGGTTTTTGTTTAGATTATATACCTAAAATGACTTGAAAACTGCAGAGATTGGATCCCTACCAAAAGCACAGTATGGATGTGCTTGATCTCCTGGCTAAAGAGTTATCCAAAATGGTTGAGGCTGGCTTAGTTACAGAACATGTGGTCAAAGATGTTATGGGAAAAACATTCTCTGTAGTCTGATCATTTCCTCAGACCAAGGTTGTTTTAGTACTAGAGTCTTTTACTTCTCATGAAACATATGTCTTGCCATGTGAGGGCTGATTGTGATGTGATGTGATTGATGGACGGAAGCCCGGCTAGCTCAGTTCGGTAGAGCATGAGACTCTTAATCTCAGGGTCGTGGGTTCGAGCCCCACGTTGGGCTATGGAGCTTTTAAGAAAAGGAATTGAACTCAAGATTCAGATCAAAGTCTTAGTTCTAGTAAAGCTTAAATGGTTTCTTATTAAAGGAAACATCAGAGCATATACATTCCATAGGTTTCACACACACCATCAAACATCTATAGCTGATCAAAAAATGTTTTTTTGGATTGATTTCAGGTTTTTGTTTAGATTATATACCTAAAATGACTTGAAAACTGCAGGAGATTGGATCCCTACCAAAAGCACAGTATGGATGTGCTTGATCTCCTGGCTAAAGAGTTATCCAAAATGGTTGAGGCTGGCTTAGTTACAGAACATGTGGTCAAAGATGTTATGGGAAAAACATTCTCTGTAGTCTGATCATTTCCTCAGACCAAGGTTGTTTTAGTACTAGAGTCTTTTACTTCTCATGAAACATATGTCTTGCCATGTGAGGGCTGATTGTGATGTGATGTATTGATGACCGAAGCCCGGCTAGCTCAGTTCGGTAGAGCATGAGACTCTTAATCTCAGGGTCGTGGGTTCGAGCCCCACGTTGGGCTATGGAGCTTTTAAGAAAAGGAATTGAACTCAAGATTCAGATCAAAGTCTTAGTTCTAGTAAAGCTTAAATGGTTTCTTATTAAAGGAAACATCAGAGCATATACATTCCATAGGTTTCACACACACCATCAAACATCTATAGCTGATCAAAAAATGTTTTTTTGGATTGATTTCAGGTTTTTGTTTAGATTATATACCTAAAATGACTTGAAAACTGCAGGAGATTGGATCCCTACCAAAAGCACAGTATGGATGTGCTTGTATCGCCTGGCTAAAGAGTTATCCAAAATGGTTGAGGCTGGCTTAGTTACAGAACATGTGGTCAAAGATGTTATGGGAAAAACATTCTCTGTAGTCTGATCATTTCCTCAGACCAAGGTTGTTTTTACTACTAGAGTCTTTTACTTCTCATGAAACATGTCTTGCCATGTGAGGGCTGATTGTGATGTGATGTATTGATGCGGAAGCCCCGGCTTGCTCAGCTAGTCGGTAGAGCTTGAGACTCTTAATACTCAGGGTCGTGGGTTCGAGCCCCACGTTGGGCTATGGAGCATTTTAAGAAAAGGAATTGAACTCAGATTCATGATCAAGTCTTAGTAAAGCTAAATGGTTTCTTATTAAAGGAAACATCAGAGCATATACATTCCATAGGTTTCACACACTACCATCAAACATATATAGCTGATCAAAAATGTTTTTTTTGGATTGATTTCAGGTTTTTGTTAGATTTATATACCTAAAATGACTTGAAAACTGCAGGAGATTGATCCCTACCACCATACATGACACAGTATGGATGTGCTTGATCTCCTGGACTAAAGAGTCGTTATCACACAATGTTTTGAGGCTGGCATTAGTTACAGAACATAGAGGGTCAAAGATGATGTTAAGAATGGTGTATCAAAAAACATTCTCTGTAGTACTGACTCTCAGTTCCTCAGACCAAGGTATGTATGTCATGTTTCAGTACTAGAGTGTTTTACTTCTCTATGAAACATAAGTCTTGCATAGTGAGGGATGATTGTGAGTGTGATGTAGATGTTTTGACTGGACTGAAGAGCCGAGCAAGACTCAGATACGGTAGAGCATGAAGAACTCTTAATCTGGGTCGATGGGTTCGTGCCCACCGTTGCGATATGTGAGATTTTAAGAAAAGGATTTGAACTCATAGATTCAGATCATAGTGACTGTTCTAGTAACGGTATATGGGTTCTTATTAAAGGAAACACAGTGACTATACATTCCATAGGTTCATAACAATCCCCATCAAAAACATTTATAGCCTGATAATATAAATGTTTTTTTGGATTGTTTTCAAGGTATTTTGTTTAGTTTATATAGCATAATATTGGATCCCTACCCAATGCACTGTATCGGATGTGCTTTGTTCTCCTGGATATTAGTGTGATGCATAAAATGGTTGAGGATGGATTTGTATTCATGTTACTTGGGGGCAATAGTAGTTATGGGATATATTAGGGGTCTGTTGTACTGTGTTTTTGGTTGACACATGGTGGTGCTTGTTCGTGTGGGTGTGTAGGCTATGGTTTTATGTTGTAGTGACAATTGCTGTGGGTTGTGTGTGTGGGGTGGGGTGGCGGGGTTTTGGTCGGTTGAAAAGGCGTGCACGCTGGGACAGGAGGTCCTCGGTGGGGGCGGCATGGGTGGGGGCAGACTGGGTGAACGGTCAATTAGGGAGTCTTGAGGATAGGGGGGGAATCGTCTGAACGGCGGATGGGGTTTCTGGGAAGGAATGATGAATGTGTTATTTACTTTATCCTTATTTTCTTATTTTTTTTTTTAAATTTTTTTTCTTTTTCTTTATTTTTATACTTTTTTTTACTTATAATTCTTCTCTTTTTTTTAATTTTTCATTTCTTTTTACTTTAATTAGGTAGAGCATGAGACTCTTAATCTCAGGGTCGTGGGTTCGAGCCCCACGTTGGGCTATGGAGCTTTTAAGAAAAGGAATTGAACTCAAGATTCAGATCAAAGTCTTAGTTCTAGTAAAGCTTAAATGGTTTCTTATTAAAGGAAACATCAGAGCATATACATTCCATAGGTTTCACACACACCATCAAACATCTATAGCTGATCAAAAAATGTTTTTTTGGATTGATTTCAGGTTTTTGTTTAGATTATATACCTAAAATGACTTGAAAACTGCAGGAGATTGGATCCCTACCAAAAGCACAGTATGGATGTGCTTGATCTCCTGGCTAAAGAGTTATCCAAAATGGTTGAGGCTGGCTTAGTTACAGAACATGTGGTCAAAGATGTTATGGGAAAAACATTCTCTGTAGTCTGATCATTTCCTCAGACCAAGGTTGTTTTAGTACTAGAGTCTTTTACTTCTCATGAAACATATGTCTTGCCATGTGAGGGCTGATTGTGATGTGATGTATTGATGGCGGAAGCCCGGCTAGCTCAGTTCGGTAGAGCATGAGACTCTTAATCTCAGGGTCGTGGGTTCGAGCCCCACGTTGGGCTATGGAGCTTTTAAGAAAAGGAATTGAACTCAAGATTCAGATCAAAGTCTTAGTTCTAGTAAAGCTTAAATGGTTTCTTATTAAAGGAAACATCAGAGCATATACATTCCATAGGTTTCACACACACCATCAAACATCTATAGCTGATCAAAAAATGTTTTTTTGGATTGATTTCAGGTTTTTGTTTAGATTATATACCTAAAATGACTTGAAAACTGCAGGAGATTGGATCCCTACCAAAAGCACAGTATGGATGTGCTTGATCTCCTGGCTAAAGAGTTATCCAAAATGGTTGAGGCTGGCTTAGTTACAGAACATGTGGTCAAAGATGTTATGGGAAAAACATTCTCTGTAGTCTGATCATTTCCTCAGACCAAGGTTGTTTTAGTACTAGAGTCTTTTACTTCTCATGAAACATATGTCTTGCCATGTGAGGGCTGATTGTGATGTGATGTATTGATGGCGGAAGCCCGGCTAGCTCAGTTCGGTAGAGCATGAGACTCTTAATCTCAGGGTCGTGGGTTCGAGCCCCACGTTGGGCTATGGAGCTTTTAAGAAAAGGAATTGAACTCAAGATTCAGATCAAAGTCTTAGTTCTAGTAAAGCTTAAATGGTTTCTTATTAAAGGAAACATCAGAGCATATACATTCCATAGGTTTCACACACACCATCAAACATCTATAGCTGATCAAAAAATGTTTTTTTGGATTGATTTCAGGTTTTTGTTTAGATTATATACCTAAAATGACTTGAAAACTGCAGGAGATTGGATCCCTACCAAAAGCACAGTATGGATGTGCTTGATCTCCTGGCTAAAGAGTTATCCAAAATGGTTGAGGCTGGCTTAGTTACAGAACATGTGGTCAAAGATGTTATGGGAAAAACATTCTCTGTAGTCTGATCATTTCCTCAGACCAAGGTTGTTTTAGTACAAGAGTCTTTTACTTCTCATGAAACATATGTCTCGCCATGTGAGGGCTGATTGTGATGTGATGTATTGATGACCGAAGCCCGGCTAGCTCAGTTCGGTAGAGCATGAGACTCTTAATCTCAGGGTCGTGGGTTCGAGCCCCACGTTGGGCTATGGAGCTTTTAAGAAAAGGAATTGAACTCAAGATTCAGATCAAAGTGTTAGTTCTAGTAAAGCTTAAATGGTTTTCTTATTAAAGGAAACATCAGAGCATATACATTCCATAGGTTTCACACACACCATCAAACATATATAGCTGATCAAAAAATGTTTTTTTTGGATTGATTTCAGGTTTTTGTTTAGATTATATACCTAAAATGACTTGAAAACTGCAGGAGATTGGATCCCTACCAAAAGCACAGTATGGATGTGCTTGATCTCCTGGCTAAAGAGTTATCCAAAATGGTTGAGGCTGGCTTAGTTACAGAACATGTGGTCAAAGATGTTATGGGAAAAACATTCTCTGTAGTCTGATCATTTCCTCAGACCAAGGTTGTTTTAGTACAAGAGTCTTTTACTTCTCATGAAACATATGTCTCGCCATGTGAGGGCTGATTGTGATGTGATGTATTGATGACCGAAGCCCGGCTAGCTCAGTTCGGTAGAGCATGAGACTCTTAATCTCAGGGTCGTGGGTTCGAGCCCCACGTTGGGCTATGGAGCTTTTAAGTAAAGGAATTGAACTCAAGATTCAGATCAAAGTGTTAGTTCTAGTAAAGCTTAAATGGTTTCTTATTAAAGGAAACATCAGAGCATATACATTCCATAGGTTTCACACACACCATCAAACATATATAGCTGATCAAAAAATGTTTTTTTGGATTGATTTCAGGTTTTTGTTTAGATTATATACCTAAAATGACTTGAAAACTGCAGGAGATTGGATCCCTACCAAAAGCACAGTATGGATGTGCTTGATCTCCTGGCTAAAGAGTTATCCAAAATGGTTGAGGCTGGCTTAGTTACAGAACATGTGGTCAAAGATGTTATGGGAAAAACATTCTCTGTAGTCTGATCATTTCCTCAGACCAAGGTTGTTTTAGTACTAGAGTCTTTTACTTCTCATGAAACATATGTCTTGCCATGTGAGGGCTGATTGTGATGTGATGTATTGATGGCGGAAGCCCGGCTAGCTCAGTTCGGTAGAGCATGAGACTCTTAATCTCAGGGTCGTGGGTTCGAGCCCCACGTTGGGCTATGGAGCTTTTAAGAAAAGGAATTGAACTCAAGATTCAGATCAAAGTCTTAGTTCTAGTAAAGCTTAAATGGTTTCTTATTAAAGGAAACATCAGAGCATATACATTCCATAGGTTTCACACACACCATCAAACATCTATAGCTGATCAAAAAATGTTTTTTTGGATTGATTTCAGGTTTTTGTTTAGATTATATACCTAAAATGACTTGAAAACTGCAGGAGATTGGATCCCTACCAAAAGCACAGTATGGATGTGCTTGATCTCCTGGCTAAAGAGTTATCCAAAATGGTTGAGGCTGGCTTAGTTACAGAACATGTGGTCAAAGATGTTATGGGAAAAACATTCTCTGTAGTCTGATCATTTCCTCAGACCAAGGTTGTTTTAGTACAAGAGTCTTTTACTTCTCATGAAACATATGTCTTGCCATGTGAGGGCTGATTGTGATGTGATGTATTGATGGCGGAAGCCCGGCTAGCTCAGTTCGGTAGAGCATGAGACTCTTAATCTCAGGGTCGTGGGTTCGAGCCCCACGTTGGGCTATGGAGCTTTTAAGAAAAGGAATTGAACTCAAGATTCAGATCAAAGTCTTAGTTCTAGTAAAGCTTAAATGGTTTCTTATTAAAGGAAACATCAGAGCATATACATTCCATAGGTTTCACACACACCATCAAACATCTATAGCTGATCAAAAAATGTTTTTTTTGGATTGATTTCAGGTTTTTGTTTAGATTATATACCTAAAATGACTTGAAAACTGCAGGAGATTGGATCCCTACCAAAAGCACAGTATGGATGTGCTTGATCTCCTGGCTAAAGAGTTATCCAAAATGTTTGAGGCTGGCTTAGTTACAGAACATGTGGTCAAAGATGTTATGGGAAAAACATTCTCTGTAGTCTGATCATTTCCTCAGACCAAGGTTGTTTTAGTACTAGAGTCTTTTACTTCTCATGAAACATATGTCAGATCAAAGTCTTAGTTCTAGTAAAGCTTAAATGGTTTTCTTATTAAAGGAAACATCAGAGCATATACATTCCATAGGTTTCACACACACCATCAAACATATATAGCTGATCAAAAAATGTTTTTTTGGATTGATTTCAGGTTTTTGTTTAGATTATATAGCTAAAATGGATCCCTACCCAAAGCACAGTATGGATGTGCTTGATCTCCTGGCTAAAGAGTTATGCAAAATGGTTGAGGCTGGCTTAGTTACAGAACATGTGGTCAAAGATGTTATGGGAAAAACATTCTCTGTAGTCTGATCATTTCCTCAGACCAAGGTTGTTTTAGTACTAGAGTCTTTTACTTTAAGAAAAGGAATTGAACTCAAGATTCAGATCAAAGTCTTAGTTCTAGTAAAGCTTAAATGGTTTCTTATTAAAGGAAACATCAGAGCATATACATTCCATAGGTTTCACACACACCATCAAACATCTATAGCTGATCAAAAAATGTTTTTTTGGATTGATTTCAGGTTTTTGTTTAGATTATATACCTAAAATGACTTGAAAACTGCAGGAGATTGGATCCCTACCAAAAGCACAGTATGGATGTGCTTGATCTCCTGGCTAAAGAGTTATCCAAAATGGTTGAGGCTGGCTTAGTTACAGAACATGTGGTCAAAGATGTTATGGGAAAAACATTCTCTGTAGTCTGATCATTTCCTCAGACCAAGGTTGTTTTAGTACTAGAGTCTTTTACTTCTCATGAAACATATGTCTTGCCATGTGAGGGCTGATTGTGATGTGATGTATTGATGGCGGAAGCCCGGCTAGCTCAGTTCGGTAGAGCATGAGACTCTTAATCTCAGGGTCGTGGGTTCGAGCCCCACGTTGGGCTATGGAGCTTTTAAGAAAAGGAATTGAACTCAAGATTCAGATCAAAGTCTTAGTTCTAGTAAAGCTTAAATGGTTTCTTATTAAAGGAAACATCAGAGCATATACATTCCATAGGTTTCACACACACCATCAAACATCTATAGCTGATCAAAAAATGTTTTTTTGGATTGATTTCAGGTTTTTGTTTAGATTATATACCTAAAATGACTTGAAAACTGCAGGAGATTGGATCCCTACCAAAAGCACAGTATGGATGTGCTTGATCTCCTGGCTAAAGAGTTATCCAAAATGGTTGAGGCTGGCTTAGTTACAGAACATGTGGTCAAAGATGTTATGGGAAAAACATTCTCTGTAGTCTGATCATTTCCTCAGACCAAGGTTGTTTTAGTACTAGAGTCTTTTACTTCTCATGAAACATATGTCTTGCCATGTGAGGGCTGATTGTGATGTGATGTATTGATGGCGGAAGCCCGGCTAGCTCAGTTCGGTAGAGCATGAGACTCTTAATCTCAGGGTCGTGGGTTCGAGCCCCACGTTGGGCTATGGAGCTTTTAAGAAAAGGAATTGAACTCAAGATTCAGATCAAAGTCTTAGTTCTAGTAAAGCTTAAATGGTTTCTTATTAAAGGAAACATCAGAGCATATACATTCCATAGGTTTCACACACACCATCAAACATCTATAGCTGATCAAAAAATGTTTTTTTTGGATTGATTTCAGGTTTTTGTTTAGATTATATACCTAAAATGACTTGAAAACTGCAGGAGATTGGATCCCTACCAAAAGCACAGTATGGATGTGCTTGATCTCCTGGCTAAAGAGTTATCCAAAATGGTTGAGGCTGGCTTAGTTACAGAACATGTGGTCAAAGATGTTATGGGAAAAACATTCTCTGTAGTCTGATCATTTCCTCAGACCAAGGTTGTTTTAGTACAAGAGTCTTTTACTTCTCATGAAACATATGTCTTGCCATGTGAGGGCTGATTGTGATGTGATGTATTGATGACCGAAGCCCGGCTAGCTCAGTTCGGTAGAGCATGAGACTCTTAATCTCAGGGTCGTGGGTTCGAGCCCCACGTTGGGCTATGGAGCTTTTAAGAAAAGGAATTGAACTCAAGATTCAGATCAAAGTCTTAGTTCTAGTAAAGCTTAAATGGTTTCTTATTAAAGGAAACATCAGAGCATATACATTCCATAGGTTTCACACACACCATCAAACATCTATAGCTGATCAAAAAATGTTTTTTTGGATTGATTTCAGGTTTTTGTTTAGATTATATACCTAAAATGACTTGAAAACTGCAGGAGATTGGATCCCTACCAAAAGCACAGTATGGATGTGCTTGATCTCCTGGCTAAAGAGTTATCCAAAATGGTTGAGGCTGGCTTAGTTACAGAACATGTGGTCAAAGATGTTATGGGAAAAACATTCTCTGTAGTCTGATCATTTCCTCAGACCAAGGTTGTTTTAGTACAAGAGTCTTTTACTTCTCATGAAACATATGTCTCGCCATGTGAGGGCTGATTGTGATGTGATGTATTGATGACCGAAGCCCGGCTAGCTCAGTTCGGTAGAGCATGAGACTCTTAATCTCAGGGTCGTGGGTTCGAGCCCCACGTTGGGCTATGGAGCTTTTAAGAAAAGGAATTGAACTCAAGATTCAGATCAAAGTGTTAGTTCTAGTAAAGCTTAAATGGTTTCTTATTAAAGGAAACATCAGAGCATATACATTCCATAGGTTTCACACACACCATCAAACATATATAGCTGATCAAAAAATGTTTTTTTTGGATTGATTTCAGGTTTTTGTTTAGATTATATACCTAAAATGACTTGAAAACTGCAGGAGATTGGATCCCTACCAAAAGCACAGTATGGATGTGCTTGATCTCCTGGCTAAAGAGTTATCCAAAATGGTTGAGGCTGGCTTAGTTACAGAACATGTGGTCAAAGATGTTATGGGAAAAACATTCTCGGTAGTCTGATCATTTCCTCAGACCAAGGTTGTTTTAGTACTAGAGTCTTTTACTTCTCATGAAACATATGTCTTGCCATGTGAGGGCTGATTGTGATGTGATGTATTGATGACCGAAGCCCGGCTAGCTCAGTTCGGTAGAGCATGAGACTCTTAATCTCAGGGTCGTGGGTTCGAGCCCCACGTTGGGCTATGGAGCTTTTAAGAAAAGGAATTGAACTCAAGATTCAGATCAAAGTCTTAGTTCTAGTAAAGCTTAAATGGTTTCTTATTAAAGGAAACATCAGAGCATATACATTCCATAGGTTTCACACACACCATCAAACATCTATAGCTGATCAAAAAATGTTTTTTTGGATTGATTTCAGGTTTTTGTTTAGATTATATACCTAAAATGACTTGAAAACTGCAGGAGATTGGATCCCTACCAAAAGCACAGTATGGATGTGCTTGATCTCCTGGCTAAAGAGTTATCCAAAATGGTTGAGGCTGGCTTAGTTACAGAACATGTGGTCAAAGATGTTATGGGAAAAACATTCTCTGTAGTCTGATCATTTCCTCAGACCAAGGTTGTTTTAGTACAAGAGTCTTTTACTTCTCATGAAACATATGTCTCGCCATGTGAGGGCTGATTGTGATGTGATGTATTGATGACCGAAGCCCGGCTAGCTCAGTTCGGTAGAGCATGAGACTCTTAATCTCAGGGTCGTGGGTTCGAGCCCCACGTTGGGCTATGGAGCTTTTAAGTAAAGGAATTGAACTCAAGATTCAGATCAAAGTCTTAGTTCTAGTAAAGCTTAAATGGTTTCTTATTAAAGGAAACATCAGAGCATATACATTCCATAGGTTTCACACACACCATCAAACATCTATAGCTGATCAAAAAATGTTTTTTTTGGATTGATTTCAGGTTTTTGTTTAGATTATATACCTAAAATGACTTGAAAACTGCAGGAGATTGGATCCCTACCAAAAGCACAGTATGGATGTGCTTGATCTCCTGGCTAAAGAGTTATCCAAAATGGTTGAGGCTGGCTTAGTTACAGAACATGTGGTCAAAGATGTTATGGGAAAAACATTCTCTGTAGTCTGATCATTTCCTCAGACCAAGGTTGTTTTAGTACAAGAGTCTTTTACTTCTCATGAAACATATGTCTCGCCATGTGAGGGCTGATTGTGATGTGATGTATTGATGACCGAAGCCCGGCTAGCTCAGTTCGGTAGAGCATGAGACTCTTAATCTCAGGGTCGTGGGTTCGAGCCCCACGTTGGGCTATGGAGCTTTTAAGTAAAGGAATTGAACTCAAGATTCAGATCAAAGTCTTAGTTCTAGTAAAGCTTAAATGGTTTCTTATTAAAGGAAACATCAGAGCATATACATTCCATAGGTTTCACACACACCATCAAACATCTATAGCTGATCAAAAAATGTTTTTTTTGGATTGATTTCAGGTTTTTGTTTAGATTATATACCTAAAATGACTTGAAAACTGCAGGAGATTGGATCCCTACCAAAAGCACAGTATGGATGTGCTTGATCTCCTGGCTAAAGAGTTATCCAAAATGGTTGAGGCTGGCTTAGTTACAGAACATGTGGTCAAAGATGTTATGGGAAAAACATTCTCTGTAGTCTGATCATTTCCTCAGACCAAGGTTGTTTTAGTACAAGAGTCTTTTACTTCTCATGAAACATATGTCTCGCCATGTGAGGGCTGATTGTGATGTGATGTATTGATGACCGAAGCCCGGCTAGCTCAGTTCGGTAGAGCATGAGACTCTTAATCTCAGGGTCGTGGGTTCGAGCCCCACGTTGGGCTATGGAGCTTTTAAGAAAAGGAATTGAACTCAAGATTCAGATCAAAGTCTTAGTTCTAGTAAAGCTTAAATGGTTTCTTATTAAAGGAAACATCAGAGCATATACATTCCATAGGTTTCACACACACCATCAAACATCTATAGCTGATCAAAAAATGTTTTTTTTGGATTGATTTCAGGTTTTTGTTTAGATTATATACCTAAAATGACTTGAAAACTGCAGGAGATTGGATCCCTACCAAAAGCACAGTATGGATGTGCTTGATCTCCTGGCTAAAGAGTTATCCAAAATGGTTGAGGCTGGCTTAGTTACAGAACATGTGGTCAAAGATGTTATGGGAAAAACATTCTCTGTAGTCTGATCATTTCCTCAGACCAAGGTTGTTTTAGTACAAGAGTCTTTTACTTCTCATGAAACATATGTCTCGCCATGTGAGGGCTGATTGTGATGTGATGTATTGATGACCGAAGCCCGGCTAGCTCAGTTCGGTAGAGCATGAGACTCTTAATCTCAGGGTCGTGGGTTCGAGCCCCACGTTGGGCTATGGAGCTTTTAAGTAAAGGAATTGAACTCAAGATTCAGATCAAAGTGTTAGTTCTAGTAAAGCTTAAATGGTTTCTTATTAAAGGAAACATCAGAGCATATACATTCCATAGGTTTCACACACACCATCAAACATCTATAGCTGATCAAAAAATGTTTTTTTGGATTGATTTCAGGTTTTTGTTTAGATTATATACCTAAAATGACTTGAAAACTGCAGGAGATTGGATCCCTACCAAAAGCACAGTATGGATGTGCTTGATCTCCTGGCTAAAGAGTTATCCAAAATGGTTGAGGCTGGCTTAGTTACAGAACATGTGGTCAAAGATGTTATGGGAAAAACATTCTCTGTAGTCTGATCATTTCCTCAGACCAAGGTTGTTTTAGTACAAGAGTCTTTTACTTCTCATGAAACATATGTCTCGCCATGTGAGGGCTGATTGTGATGTGATGTATTGATGACCCGAAGCCCGGCTAGCTCAGTTCGGTAGAGCATGAGACTCTTAATCTCAGGGTCGTGGGTTCGAGCCCCACGTTGGGCTATGGAGCTTTTAAGAAAAGGAATTGAACTCAAGATTCAGATCAAAGTCTTAGTTCTAGTAAAGCTTAAATGGTTTCTTATTAAAGGAAACATCAGAGCATATACATTCCATAGGTTTCACACACACCATCAAACATATATAGCTGATCAAAAAATGTTTTTTTGGATTGATTTCAGGTTTTTGTTTAGATTATATACCTAAAATGACTTGAAAACTGCAGGAGATTGGATCCCTACCAAAAGCACAGTATGGATGTGCTTGATCTCCTGGCTAAAGAGTTATCCAAAATGGTTGAGGCTGGCTTAGTTACAGAACATGTGGTCAAAGATGTTATGGGAAAAACATTCTCTGTAGTCTGATCATTTCCTCAGACCAAGGTTGTTTTAGTACTAGAGTCTTTTACTTCTCATGAAACATATGTCTTGCCATGTGAGGGCTGATTGTGATGTGATGTATTGATGACCGAAGCCCGGCTAGCTCAGTTCGGTAGAGCATGAGACTCTTAATCTCAGGGTCGTGGGTTCGAGCCCCACGTTGGGCTATGGAGCTTTTAAGAAAAGGAATTGAACTCAAGATTCAGATCAAAGTGTTAGTTCTAGTAAAGCTTAAATGGTTTCTTATTAAAGGAAACATCAGAGCATATACATTCCATAGGTTTCACACACACCATCAAACATCTATAGCTGATCAAAAAATGTTTTTTTGGATTGATTTCAGGTTTTTGTTTAGATTATATACCTAAAATGACTTGAAAACTGCAGGAGATTGGATCCCTACCAAAAGCACAGTATGGATGTGCTTGATCTCCTGGCTAAAGAGTTATCCAAAATGGTTGAGGCTGGCTTAGTTACAGAACATGTGGTCAAAGATGTTATGGGAAAAACATTCTCTGTAGTCTGATCATTTCCTCAGACCAAGGTTGTTTTAGTACTAGAGTCTTTTACTTCTCATGAAACATATGTCTCGCCATGTGAGGGCTGATTGTGATGTGATGTATTGATGACGGAAGCCCGGCTAGCTCAGTTCGGTAGAGCATGAGACTCTTAATCTCAGGGTCGTGGGTTCGAGCCCCACGTTGGGCTATGGAGCTTTTAAGAAAAGGAATTGAACTCAAGATTCAGATCAAAGTCTTAGTTCTAGTAAAGCTTAAATGGTTTCTTATTAAAGGAAACATCAGAGCATATACATTCCATAGGTTTCACACACACCATCAAACATCTATAGCTGATCAAAAAATGTTTTTTTGGATTGATTTCAGGTTTTTGTTTAGATTATATACCTAAAATGACTTGAAAACTGCAGGAGATTGGATCCCTACCAAAAGCACAGTATGGATGTGCTTGATCTCCTGGCTAAAGAGTTATCCAAAATGGTTGAGGCTGGCTTAGTTACAGAACATGTGGTCAAAGATGTTATGGGAAAAACATTCTCTGTAGTCTGATCATTTCCTCAGACCAAGGTTGTTTTAGTACAAGAGTCTTTTACTTCTCATGAAACATATGTCTCGCCATGTGAGGGCTGATTGTGATGTGATGTATTGATGACCGAAGCCCGGCTAGCTCAGTTCGGTAGAGCATGAGACTCTTAATCTCAGGGTCGTGGGTTCGAGCCCCACGTTGGGCTATGGAGCTTTTAAGTAAAGGAATTGAACTCAAGATTCAGATCAAAGTGTTAGTTCTAGTAAAGCTTAAATGGTTTCTTATTAAAGGAAACATCAGAGCATATACATTCCATAGGTTTCACACACACCATCAAACATCTATAGCTGATCAAAAAATGTTTTTTTGGATTGATTTCAGGTTTTTGTTTAGATTATATACCTAAAATGACTTGAAAACTGCAGGAGATTGGATCCCTACCAAAAGCACAGTATGGATGTGCTTGATCTCCTGGCTAAAGAGTTATCCAAAATGGTTGAGGCTGGCTTAGTTACAGAACATGTGGTCAAAGATGTTATGGGAAAAACATTCTCTGTAGTCTGATCATTTCCTCAGACCAAGGTTGTTTTAGTACAAGAGTCTTTTACTTCTCATGAAACATATGTCTCGCCATGTGAGGGCTGATTGTGATGTGATGTATTGATGACCGAAGCCCGGCTAGCTCAGTTCGGTAGAGCATGAGACTCTTAATCTCAGGGTCGTGGGTTCGAGCCCCACGTTGGGCTATGGAGCTTTTAAGTAAAGGAATTGAACTCAAGATTCAGATCAAAGTCTTAGTTCTAGTAAAGCTTAAATGGTTTCTTATTAAAGGAAACATCAGAGCATATACATTCCATAGGTTTCACACACACCATCAAACATCTATAGCTGATCAAAAAATGTTTTTTTGGATTGATTTCAGGTTTTTGTTTAGATTATATACCTAAAATGACTTGAAAACTGCAGGAGATTGGATCCCTACCAAAAGCACAGTATGGATGTGCTTGATCTCCTGGCTAAAGAGTTATCCAAAATGGTTGAGGCTGGCTTAGTTACAGAACATGTGGTCAAAGATGTTATGGGAAAAACATTCTCTGTAGTCTGATCATTTCCTCAGACCAAGGTTGTTTTAGTACAAGAGTCTTTTACTTCTCATGAAACATATGTCTCGCCATGTGAGGGCTGATTGTGATGTGATGTATTGATGACCGAAGCCCGGCTAGCTCAGTTCGGTAGAGCATGAGACTCTTAATCTCAGGGTCGTGGGTTCGAGCCCCACGTTGGGCTATGGAGCTTTTAAGTAAAGGAATTGAACTCAAGATTCAGATCAAAGTGTTAGTTCTAGTAAAGCTTAAATGGTTTCTTATTAAAGGAAACATCAGAGCATATACATTCCATAGGTTTCACACACACCATCAAACATATATAGCTGATCAAAAAATGTTTTTTTGGATTGATTTCAGGTTTTTGTTTAGATTATATACCTAAAATGACTTGAAAACTGCAGGAGATTGGATCCCTACCAAAAGCACAGTATGGATGTGCTTGATCTCCTGGCTAAAGAGTTATCCAAAATGTTTGAGGCTGGCTTAGTTACAGAACATGTGGTCAAAGATGTTATGGGAAAAACATTCTCTGTAGTCTGATCATTTCCTCAGACCAAGGTTGTTTTAGTACAAGAGTCTTTTACTTCTCATGAAACATATGTCTCGCCATGTGAGGGCTGATTGTGATGTGATGTATTGATGACCGAAGCCCGGCTAGCTCAGTTCGGTAGAGCATGAGACTCTTAATCTCAGGGTCGTGGGTTCGAGCCCCACGTTGGGCTATGGAGCTTTTAAGTAAAGGAATTGAACTCAAGATTCAGATCAAAGTGTTAGTTCTAGTAAAGCTTAAATGGTTTCTTATTAAAGGAAACATCAGAGCATATACATTCCATAGGTTTCACACACACCATCAAACATATATAGCTGATCAAAAAATGTTTTTTTGGATTGATTTCAGGTTTTTGTTTAGATTATATACCTAAAATGACTTGAAAACTGCAGGAGATTGGATCCCTACCAAAAGCACAGTATGGATGTGCTTGATCTCCTGGCTAAAGAGTTATCCAAAATGGTTGAGGCTGGCTTAGTTACAGAACATGTGGTCAAAGATGTTATGGGAAAAACATTCTCTGTAGTCTGATCATTTCCTCAGACCAAGGTTGTTTTAGTACAAGAGTCTTTTACTTCTCATGAAACATATGTCTCGCCATGTGAGGGCTGATTGTGATGTGATGTATTGATGACCGAAGCCCGGCTAGCTCAGTTCGGTAGAGCATGAGACTCTTAATCTCAGGGTCGTGGGTTCGAGCCCCACGTTGGGCTATGGAGCTTTTAAGTAAAGGAATTGAACTCAAGATTCAGATCAAAGTCTTAGTTCTAGTAAAGCTTAAATGGTTTCTTATTAAAGGAAACATCAGAGCATATACATTCCATAGGTTTCACACACACCATCAAACATATATAGCTGATCAAAAAATGTTTTTTTGGATTGATTTCAGGTTTTTGTTTAGATTATATACCTAAAATGACTTGAAAACTGCAGGAGATTGGATCCCTACCAAAAGCACAGTATGGATGTGCTTGATCTCCTGGCTAAAGAGTTATCCAAAATGGTTGAGGCTGGCTTAGTTACAGAACATGTGGTCAAAGATGTTATGGGAAAAACATTCTCGGTAGTCTGATCATTTCCTCAGACCAAGGTTGTTTTAGTACTAGAGTCTTTTACTTCTCATGAAACATATGTCTTGCCATGTGAGGGCTGATTGTGATGTGATGTATTGATGGCGGAAGCCCGGCTAGCTCAGTTCGGTAGAGCATGAGACTCTTAATCTCAGGGTCGTGGGTTCGAGCCCCACGTTGGGCTATGGAGCTTTTAAGTAAAGGAATTGAACTCAAGATTCAGATCAAAGTCTTAGTTCTAGTAAAGCTTAAATGGTTTCTTATTAAAGGAAACATCAGAGCATATACATTCCATAGGTTTCACACACACCATCAAACATCTATAGCTGATCAAAAAATGTTTTTTTTGGATTGATTTCAGGTTTTTGTTTAGATTATATACCTAAAATGACTTGAAAACTGCAGGAGATTGGATCCCTACCAAAAGCACAGTATGGATGTGCTTGATCTCCTGGCTAAAGAGTTATCCAAAATGTTTGAGGCTGGCTTAGTTACAGAACATGTGGTCAAAGATGTTATGGGAAAAACATTCTCTGTAGTCTGATCATTTCCTCAGACCAAGGTTGTTTTAGTACAAGAGTCTTTTACTTCTCATGAAACATATGTCTCGCCATGTGAGGGCTGATTGTGATGTGATGTATTGATGACCGAAGCCCGGCTAGCTCAGTTCGGTAGAGCATGAGACTCTTAATCTCAGGGTCGTGGGTTCGAGCCCCACGTTGGGCTATGGAGCTTTTAAGTAAAGGAATTGAACTCAAGATTCAGATCAAAGTGTTAGTTCTAGTAAAGCTTAAATGGTTTCTTATTAAAGGAAACATCAGAGCATATACATTCCATAGGTTTCACACACACCATCAAACATATATAGCTGATCAAAAAATGTTTTTTTGGATTGATTTCAGGTTTTTGTTTAGATTATATACCTAAAATGACATGAAAACTGCAGGAGATTGGATCCCTACCAAAA
>JBAMIH010000135.1:0-69929 GCA_038501795.1 Pseudopleuronectes americanus
CACACAACATCACAACAAACAAACAATCACAACAACACATCACAACACAATCAACACATCAACAACACAACATCACAACACACAACACAACATCAACAAACAAACACACAACACATCAACACACACAAAACACAACACACACACAACAACACAATCACAACACAAACACACACATCAACAACAATCACAAATCACACACACAATCAACATCACAACAACACAAACACACACAACACATCACAACAACACACAAACACACAACACAATCACACAAACACATCACAAAACACACAACACAACAACACAACATCACAACAACACATCACACAAACACAACATCACACAAACAACACAATCACAACAAACACAACACACAAATCACACACAACAACACAATCACATCAAACACACAATCACAAACAACACAACACACAACACATCAACAAACACACAACAATCAACACAACACAACACACAACAAACACACATCAACACAAACACACAATCACAACAACATCAACACAAACAACACAACAACACAACAACAACATCACACAACACACAAACACACAACACAACAACACATCAACACACAACACAACAACACAAACACACACACATCAACAACACACAAACACAAACACAACACAACACAAACACAACAACACAACAACACAACACAACAATCACATCACAACAACACAACACACAAACAACACAACATCACACAAAACAAATCAACACACAACACAAAACATCACAACACAACAACACAACACAATCACAACAAACAACACACAAACATCAACACACAACACAATCAACACACAACAACAATCACAAACAACAACATCACAACAACACATCAAACACACAACAAACACATCACAACACACAAACAACAACATCACAACACAACACACAACACAAACAATCAACACAACAACACAACATCACACAAACAACAACACAACAACACAATCAACACAACAACAACACACAACACAAACACAATCAACAAACACACAACAACACATCACAACACAAACACACAATCAAACACACACAAATCACAACAACACACACAAACACACAATCAACACAACACACAAATCACAACAACACAACACACAAACACAACACAACATCACACAATCAACAACAACACAACAATCACAACAACAACAACACAACACACAACACAAAACACACAACACAAATCAACACACAACACAAACAACAACATCACAACAACACAAACAACACAACAACACACACAAACATCACACAACAACACACAATCAACACATCACAAACACAACAACACATCAACACAACACAACACAACAACACAACACACAATCACAACAACAACACATCAACAAACAACACAACAACACAAACATCAAACAACACACAACACATCACAACACAACACACAACACAACATCAACAACACAACAAACACACAACAAACACACAACAACACAAACACAACAAACAACACAACACAACAAACAACATCAACAACAACACAACACACAACAAACACAATCACACAACAACACATCACAACACACAACACACAACAACACAACAACACAACACAATCAAACACAAACAACACAAACACAACACAACAACACACAAACACAAACAATCACACATCACAACACAAACACAAAACACAACAACACATCAACACAACAACACAACATCAACACAACAACAACACAAATCACAACACAACAACATCACAACAACAACACACAACACAACACATCACACATCAACACAACACAAAACAAACAACACACACAAACACATCACAATCAAACAACACAAACACAACAACATCAACACAAACACAACACAACAAATCAACATCACAACAACACAATCACACAACACACAAACAACATCAAACACAACACACACAAACAACAACACAACACAACACAATCACAACACAACATCACAACAACACACAACAAACACACAAACACAACACAACAACACAACACAACACAAAACACACAACAACACAACAACAACACACAACACACAACACAAATCAACAACAACACAACAAACAACATCACAAACAACAACACACACAAACAACAACACAACACACACAAACACATCAACAACACAACACACACAAACACAACACACATCACAACACACAAACAATCACACAACACACAACAAAACAACACAACAACACATCACAACACACAACACATCAACACAACAACAACAATCAACACAAACACAACAACACAACAACACACACAATCACACAACAACAACACAAAACAATCACACAATCACACAACACACACAACAACACAACATCACAACACACAATCACACACACAAACACAACAACACACAAACAACATCAACAACAACACAACAACAACACACATCACAAACACAATCAACAAACAACACAAAACATCACAACACAACACAAAACACAACACAACAACACAATCACAAACAACATCAAACAACACACAATCACATCACAACACACAACAAACAACACAACATCAACACAAACAAACACACAACACAACAACACAACACAATCACAAACACAACACACAACACAACACACAAACAATCAACATCAAACAACACAACACACAACATCACAAACACACAACACAACATCACACAAACAACACAATCACAAAACAAACACAAACATCAACACAACACAACACAAACAACACAACACACACAAACACAATCAACAATCACAACAATCAAACACAACACAATCACACAACAACACAACACAACACACACAACACAAAACACACAACACAACAACACACACAATCACACACAACACACAACACAAAACACACACAATCAACACACAACACACATCAACACAAACATCAACAAATCACACAAACACACAACACAATCAACACATCACAAACAACACACACACATCAACAAACAATCACACAAACAACAACAACACACAACAATCAACACAACAACACACAACACACACACAACAAATCACAACACAACAACACAACAACACATCAACACAAACACAACACACAACAACACACACAAATCACAACACAAACAACACAACAAACACAACAACACACATCACAATCACACACAACAATCAACAACACAAAATCAACACAACACAACAATCAACACAACACAACAATCACACAACACAACATCACAACAACAACACACAATCACAACAACATCACAAACAACACAACAAATCACACAAATCACACAACACAACAATCACAATCACACACAACACAACAAACACACAACAAACATCACAACACAACACAACAACACACATCAACAATCACAACAACACACACAACAAATCAACACACATCAACACAAATCACACAACAACAATCACAAACAACACAATCACACAACAAATCACAACACACAACACAACACACAACAAATCAACACAACACATCACAACAAACACATCACAATCACACAACACAACAACAATCACACAACACACAACATCAAACACAACAACACAACAACACAACATCAACACAAACAACATCACAAACAAACAACATCAACAACACACACAAACAACAACAACATCAAAACAACACAACACACAACAACACAACAACACACAACACACACACAACACACAACAATCACAACACAACACACAAACAACACACAACACAATCACAACAACACAAACACACAATCACAACACACAAACAATCAACACAACAATCACACAACAACACAATCAACAACACAAAACATCACACACAATCACAACACAAACAACACAACACACAAACACACACAAACACAATCACAACACACAACACACACAACACAAACAAACAACACAACATCAACAACAACACAACACAACACAAACACACAATCACAACACAACACACAAACAACACAACACAAATCAACACAACAAACACATCAACACACAATCAACACAACAACAACACACACACAAACAACATCAACAACAACACAACACACATCAACACAAAACACAACAATCACAAACAACACACAACACATCACATCAACAAACACACAACACACAAAATCACACAACACAACACAAATCACACACAAACAACATCACAACAAACAACACAACACAAACAACACAAACACACACACAACATCACACAACACAAACACACAAACACACAACATCAAACAAACAACAACATCACACACAACAACATCAACACAACACAACACACAAACAACACATCAACAACAAACAACACACAACATCAACACACAAACAATCACAACACAACAAACAATCACACAACACACAACACAAACATCACAACACAACAACATCACACAACACAAACAACACAATCAACACAAACAACACACATCAAACACAACACAAACATCAACAACACAACACAATCACACAACAACACAAACACAACAATCACACAAACACACAACAACACAACACAACAAACAACAATCACACATCAACAACAACACAACAAACATCACACAACAACACACACAACAAACACATCAACACAACAACAACAACACATCAACAAACACACATCAACAAACACACAACACAACAATCACAACAATCACACAACACAACAAATCACACAACAATCAACACACAACACAACAATCACACAAATCACAACAACAAACAACACAACAACACACACAACAACAACAACATCACAACAAACACAATCACAACAACAACACAACACACAACACAACACACATCAACAACACAACACAAACAACATCACAACACAACACAACACACAACAACATCACAAACACACAACAACACAACAAATCACACACACAACACACAACAACAATCACAACAAACACACAACAACACACACAACATCAACAACACATCAACAACACAACACAACAACACACAACACAACAACACACACACATCAAACACACAACACAACAAACAAACACAACACACACAACATCACAACAACACACACAACACAATCACACAACATCAACAACACAAACACACATCACAACACACAACAACAACACAAACAACACAACAACACAACATCACAACAACAACATCACAACAAACACAACAACATCAACACAACACACACACAAAACAAACAATCACACACAACAACACACAATCACACAACAACAACACAACACAACATCACACAACAACAAACACACAACACACAAACACACACAACAACAACACACAACACAAACACACAACAACATCACAAACACACAACAACAACAACACATCACAACACAAACAACATCAACACAACATCAACAACAACACACAACAAAACACATCACAACAAACATCACACAACACAACAACACAACATCACAAACAACACAACAATCACACAACATCAACACACACAACACACAACACACAACACACAACAACAACACAATCACAACACACATCAAACAAACACACAACACAACAACAACACAACACACAACACAAACACAACACACAACAAATCACAAACAACACAAACACACACACAACACAAAACAACACACAACATCAACACAACAATCAACAACAACACACAACAACACAACACACACAATCACAACATCACAACACAACATCAACACAACACAACACACAACAACACACAACATCAACAACACACAACACACAAACACATCAACAACACAACAAATCACAACACAACACAACACAATCAACAAACATCAACAACACACAACAAACACAATCACAACAACACACAACATCAACACAACACAACAAACAACACAAACACACACACAACAACACATCACAACACACACAACACAACACAACACAAAACACAACACAACACACATCAACAACACAACACAAACACAACAACAACACAACACAACAAACAACACACAACACAAACAACACACACAACAACACAAACACACAACACACAACAACAAACATCACACAACAACACAACACACAAACAACACAACACACACAACACAAACAACACAACAAATCACAAACAACACACAACAACACAACAACAACACACAACAACATCACAACACACAACACAAACAACAACAACACACAAATCAACACAACACACACAACAACACAACAACACAATCAACACACAACAACAAACACACAACAACACACAAAACACACATCAACAACACATCAACAACAACAAATCACAACAAACACAACACACAAACAACACAACAACACAAATCACACAACAACACAACAACATCACACAAACACACAACACACACAAACAAACACAACACAACACAACACACAACACAAACACACACATCAACACACACAAACAACAACAACAATCACAACAACACAAACAACAAACACACAACATCAACAAACAATCACACAAACACAACAACACACAATCACAACACACAACACACAAAACACAACATCAAACAATCACACAACACAACACACAAACACAACACACAAACAATCACAACACAACAAACACACACAAACATCAACAACACACAACACAACAATCACACAAACAATCAACACACAACAACAATCACACAACACAACAACAAACACACAACATCAACAACACAACATCAACAAACACACAAACACACACAACACAACACAACAACACACAAACACAACACAACACACAAACAACACACAACATCAACACAAAACACACAACAACACAAACACATCAACAACAACAAACAACACAACACACAACACAACAACACACAACACAATCACACACACAACAACACAACACAACAACAATCACACAACACACACAACACAACAACACACAACATCAACACAACAAACATCACAAACAACACAACACAATCACAACAAACAACACAACAATCACACAACACAACACACAAAACACATCAACACAATCACAACAACACAAAACAACAACAACACATCACAAACAATCACACACAACACAAACAACACACAACATCACAACAAACAACAACAACAACACACACAAACACAACACAAACATCAACAACAACACATCAACACAACAACAACACAACAACACAACAAACATCACACACAACACACAAACAACAACACATCACAACACACAACACAACAACAACACAACACACAACAACAACAAATCAACACACAACACACAAACAATCAACAACACACAAACAACACACAACACAAACAACAAACAACACAATCACACAACACAAACACAACACACAAACAACACAAACACACAACAAACACAACACAACACAAACACATCACACAACAAAACAACACACAATCACACAACACACAACAACACAAACACACAACACAATCACACAAACAACATCACAAACACAACAACACAACACATCACACAAACACAACACAACACACACAAATCACACAACAACAACACAACAAACATCACAACAACACAACAACACAACACAAACACACACAAACACAACAACAATCACACAACACACAACATCAACAACAACACACAAACACACACATCAAACAAACACAACAACAAACACACAACAACACACAACAACACACAATCAACAACACAACATCACAACAACACAACACAAAACACACAACAACACAACACAAAACAACACACACAACACAACACACAACAACAACAACATCACAACAAACAACAATCACAATCAAACACACACAACAACACAAACAACAACAAACAACACACAAACAACACAACAAACACAAACAACACACAACAACAACACAACAACATCACAACAAACAACACAACACAACAACATCAAACACAACAACACAATCACAACAACACACACAACACAAACACATCAACACAACACACAACACAAACACACAACAAACAATCACACAACATCACAACACAAACACACAACACACACAACAACAAACACACAACAACAAAACAACATCAACAAATCACAATCACACAACAACACAAACAACACAACACAACACACACAAACAACACACAACAATCACAACATCACACACAACAACAAACACAACACAACACAACAACACAACATCACAACAACACACAATCAAACACAACACAAACACAAACACAACATCAACAACACAACACAACAAACAACACATCACACACACACACAACACACAACACATCAACAACAAACACACAACACACAAACAAACACATCAAACAACAACACACAACACATCAACAACACAACACAACAAACATCAACACACAACACAAAACAACACACAACACACATCAACAAACACACAACACAACACAAACACACAACACAAACACACACAACAACACAAACAAACACACAACAACACAACATCAACACAACAACACACAACACAACACATCACAAAACAACACACACACAATCAACACACATCACAACAACAACACAACAAACACAACAACAACACACAACACACAACACAACACACAACAACAACATCAACACAACAACACACACAACAACACACAACACACAAATCAACACAACAACAACAAAACACACACAACACAAATCACAACACACATCAACAACACATCAACACAACAACATCACAACACATCAACACATCACACAACACACAACACACAAACAAACAACAACACACAACACACAAACAATCACACAACACAAACACATCAACACAACACACAACAAACATCAACACAACACACAAACACACAACACATCAACAACAACAAACACACAACAACACAACACAACAACACACAAACACACAACAACACATCAACACAACAACACACAAACAATCAACAACACACAAATCACACAACACAACATCACAACAACACAACACACAAACACAAACAACACAACACACAACAACAACATCAACAACAACACAATCACAACACACACACAACAACAATCACACAACAAACACAACACAACAACACAAACACAACACACATCAACAACACACAACACAAACACAACACATCACAAACACAACACAACACAACACAACACACAACATCAACAACACAACAAACACACAAAACAACATCACAACAACACACACAAACACAACACAACACACAACACAAACACAACACAACAACACAATCACACACAACAACAACACAAACAACACAACAAACACACAACACAACACAACACACAACATCACACAACATCAAACACAACAACAATCACAACAACAAACAACACACAACACAACAACACAACACAACATCACAACACAAACAACAACAAACAACATCAACACACACAACACACAACAAACACATCAACACAACACACAATCACACACAACAACAATCACAACACACACACAACAACAACACACAACACAACACAATCACACAACACAACAAACAACAACACAAACACAACAAACATCACAACACACACAACACATCACAACACATCAACACACAACAACACACACACAAACAATCACAACACAACACAACACAAAACACACAACAACACACAAACACAACACAACACAACAAACACAATCACAAACAACACACAAACACACAACAACAACATCACAACACACAACAACAACAACAACACAACACACACAACAACACAAAACACACACAATCACAACAACATCAACACAACACACAACAACATCACAACAAACAACACACACAACACAAACAACAACACAACAACACACAATCACAACAACACAACACACAATCAAACACACACAACACACAACACAATCACAACACAACAACACAACAACAATCAAACACACATCAACATCAACACACAACAACACAACACAACAACAATCACAACAACACAACAATCACATCACACAACAACAAACACAACAAACACAACAACACATCAAACAACACACACAAAACAACACAACACAACAACACACAACACACAACACAAACACAATCACACAACACACAACAACACACACAACAATCACACACACAACACAACACAACAACACACAACACAACACAACACACAAATCAACAAACACAACACAATCACACAAACACAACACAACACAACATCACACAACAAACACACATCAACAACAACACAACATCACAACACAAACACAAAATCAACAACACATCAACATCACAACAAACACACAACACACAATCACAAACAACACACAAACACAAACAACATCAACACACAACAATCACACACAACACAACACAACAACACACACAACAATCACACAACAACAACACAATCAACACACAACATCACAACAACACAACACAACAAACACACAACACAACACAAACACAACATCAACAACACACACAACACAACACACAACATCACAACAACACAAACAACACACAACACACAACACACAACACAAACACACAACACATCAACAACACACAATCACAAACAAACATCACAACAAATCAACAACACACACAACAATCACAACACAATCAACAACAAACACAATCACAACACACAACACAACATCAACAAACAACAACACATCATCACAACAAACACACAACAACAACACAAACACACAACACATCAAACACAACACACAAACAACACACAACAAACACACAACACACAAACACAATCACACACAACAACATCAAAACAACACAACAACACAACACAACACACAACACACAAATCACACAACAAACACACACACAACACATCAACAAACACACAACACACAAACACACAACACAATCAAACACAACAACACACAACAACACAACAACACAAACACACAACACACACAAACAACAACACACAATCACAACACACAACACAATCACAACAACACAACAATCACAACACAAACACAACAACACAAACACACAACACACACAAACACAACACAACAAAACACAATCACAACACAACACACAACATCAACACACAACAACAACAACACACAAACAATCACAACACAACAACACAACACACACAACAACACAACACACATCAACACAACAACACAACAACACAACACAACACACACAACACAACACACAACACACACAATCACACACAACAACACAACAAACACAACACACATCACAACAAACAACACAACACACATCAAACAAACACAACACAACAACATCACACAACAACACAACACACAACAAACACAAATCAACACAAACAATCACACAACACAACAACAAATCACAACACAACAACACAAACACACACAAACAACACAACAACACAATCACAACACAACAAACAACACAACAACACACATCAACAACACACACAACACAACAACAATCAACACAATCACACACAACACAACAACACAAATCACAAACAACACAACACAACACACACAACAACACACACAAACAACAACATCAAAACAACACAACACAAACAACACAACACACACAAACACAACAACACACAATCACACAACAACACAATCACACAACACAACAACAACACACACAAACAACACAATCACACACAAACACAACAACACACAACACAACACAAACAACACAAATCAACACACAAACAACACAAACACATCAACACAACACACACAAAACAACACACAACACAACATCAACACACAACACAAACAATCACAAACACACAACAATCAACACACAACACAACACAAACACAACATCACAACACACAAACACACAACAATCACACACAATCAAACAACACACACAACAAACAACACAAACATCACAACAACAATCACAAACAACACAACAACACAAACACACAACACAACAACACACAATCACAACAACAACACACAACACAACACACAACATCAACACACAAACATCACAACAACACACAACAACAACACATCACAATCACACAAATCACACAACACACACAAATCACAACAACACATCACACAATCACAACAACAACACACAACACATCACAACAAAACACAACACACAACACAACAACACAATCACACACAACAACACAACACACAATCACAACACAAAACACACACAATCAACACAACAACAACACAACACAAATCACACACAAACAACAAACATCACAACACACACAACACAACACACAAAACAACACAACACAAACACAACAATCACACAACACAACACAACACAACACAACAACACATCAACACACACAAACAACACAATCAACAACACATCACACAACAACACAACACACAACAACAACACACAACAAACAATCACACAATCAACACAACAAACACAACAACACACACATCACACAACACACACAAAACATCACACAATCAACACACACAAACACAACATCACACACAACACAAACAACACATCACAACAACAACACACAAATCACAACAACAACACAAACAACACAACAAACAACAATCACACAACAAACAACACACACAACACAATCACAACACACAACACACACAACAAACAACACAACACAATCAACAACACAATCACAACACACAACAAACACAATCACACAACAACACATCACAACAATCACAACACAAACAACACAACACACAATCACAAACACAACACAACAACACATCAACACAACACACAAACAACATCAACAACACAACAACACAACACAACAACACATCACAACAACACAATCAAACAACAACACAACAACACATCAACACAACACACACACAAACAACAACACAACAAACAATCACAACACACAAACAACACAACATCAACACAAACACAACACACATCAATCAACAACACAAACACAACAACACAACACAACACAACAAATCAACACAACAAACAATCACACACAAACAACACACAACACACAACAACACAACATCACACAACACAACATCACAACACAACAAACACACAACAACAACATCAACAACACACAAACACAACAACAAACACAACACACAATCAACACAACACAACACAAACACAACAACAATCACACAACACAACAACAAACAATCAACAAACACATCACAATCAACACAACACACAACACAACAAACATCAACACAAACAACAACACACAATCAACACAAACACAATCAACACACAACAATCACACACAAACAACACACAATCACACACAACAACACAACACAACACAATCAACACAAACAACACAACACAACACAAACAACAACAAACATCACACAAACACACACAACACACAACATCACAACACAATCACAACAACACAACAATCAAAACACAACACAACAACACACAACAAACACACAACAAACAACAAACACACAACAACACAACACAACAAACAACACACACACATCACAACAACACAATCACACAACACAAACACAATCAACACAAACAACATCAACACACAATCACAACAACAACACACAAACACACAATCACAAACAACATCAACACAACACAAACACATCACACACACAAACACACAACAACACACACAACACAACAAACACACAATCACAACAATCACAACACACACAACAACACAACAACACAACACAAACATCAACAACACAACAACAAACACAAACACACAAACACACAACACATCAACAACACAACATCAAACAACACACATCAAACACAACAATCACAACACAACAACACAATCACAAACACAACACAACACAAACAATCACACAAATCAACAAACACACAACACAACACACAACAACACAAACATCAACACAACACATCACAACAACACACAACAACACAACACACACAAACACAATCAACACACACAAATCAACAACACACACAACACACAACACAACAACACACAACAAACACAACACACAACAACACACAACACACAACAAACACACACAAACAACATCACACAACAACACACAAACACAACACAAACAACACAACAACACAAATCAACACACACAACAACAACACAACACACACAAACACAAACAACAAACAATCACACAACAACACAACAACACATCAACACAACAACACAACACAACAAACAACATCACAACAACATCAACAACACAACACAACATCACAACACACAAACAATCACACAACACAACACAACAACACACACAACAACACAACAACACAACAACAAACACACAAACAACATCAACACAACAACACACACAAACACACAACAACACAACACACAACACAAACAACACACAACACAAACAACACAACAACATCAACACAACACACAACACAACAACAACACAAACAACACACAACAACACAATCACAACAAACACACACACAACAACACACAATCACACAACACACACACAACATCACACACAAACAAACACAACACAATCACAACAACACAACAATCACAACACAACACAACACAACACACACAAACACACACAACAAATCACAACAAACACAACAACACAACACATCAACAACACACACACACATCAAACACACAACAACACAACAACACACAAACACAACACACAACAACAACACAACACAACAAACACAACATCAACAAACACACAACACACACAACACAAACAACACACAACAAATCACACATCAACAACACAACACAACACAAACACAATCAACAAACAAATCACACACAACACACAACACATCACAACACACAACACAAAACATCACAACACAACACAACACACAACACAACAACACACAACACACACAAACACAACACACAACACACACAACAAACACAACAAACATCACACAACAACACACAAACACAACAACACAACAATCACACAACACAACACAACAAACACATCAACAACACATCAACACAACACACAATCAACACAACAACACAACACATCAACAAACACAACATCAACACACAACATCACAACAACACACAACAAACACAACAACACAATCAACAACACACAACAACACAACAACACAAACACAACAACATCAACAATCAACACACAACACAACAACACAACAACAACAATCAAACACACAACATCACACAACACAACAACAATCACAACATCACAACAACACACACAAACAACAAACAACACACAACATCAACAATCAAACACACAACAACAAACAACACACAACACAACACAAACACACACAATCACAACACAAATCAACAACACACAAACACACAACACAATCACACAACAAACACACACAACAAACACAAACAACACATCAACACACACAACAATCACACAACAACACAAACACAACACAACACAACACACAACACACAACACAACACAAACACAACACATCAACAAATCACACACAACACAATCACAAACAACACACAATCAACACAACACAACAACAACACAAACAACAATCACAAACACAACAACAACATCAACACACAACAATCACACAAACACACACACAACAAACACACAAACAACACATCAAACATCAAACACAACAATCAACACACAAACACAATCACACAACACAATCACACACAAACACAACAAACAACACAACAACACATCACACAACACAATCAATCACACACAACAACACAACACAACACATCAACAACAACACAACAAACACACAACACACAACATCACAACACAACAACACAACACACAACAACATCACACAACACAACAATCAACAACACAACACAACATCACAACAACACAACAACACACAACAACATCAACACAACACAACAAACACATCAACACAACAATCAAACAACACAAACACACAATCAAAACACAACAACACATCACACAACAACAACACAATCACACAACAAACACACAACACAAATCAACACACAAACACACACAAACACACACAACACAAAACACAACACAACACACAACACAACAACAACACACATCACAACACAACAACAACAACACAACACACATCAACAAAACAACATCAACACACAACAACAAACAAACACACAACACATCAACAACACAACAAACAATCACAACACAACAACACAATCACACACACACATCAACACAACAAACACACAAACACAACACATCACACAAACAACAATCACACAACAACACAACACAATCACAACACAAACACAACACACACAAACAATCAACACACAACACAACACAACAACACACACAACACAATCAACACAACACACAACACAACAACAACACATCAACAAACACAACACAACAAATCACAAACAACATCACACAACAACACAATCACACAACAACAATCACACAACAACAACACAACATCACAACAACACAACAACAACACAACACACAACAACATCAACACAAACACACATCAACACACAACACAACAACACAACACACAACACAACACAACAACAAACACAACACACAACACAACAACACAACACACAACATCACACAACACAAACACACAAAACACAATCACACACAACAACACAAACACAACACACAACACACACACAACACAACACACACAAACAACACAACACACAAACAACATCACAACACAACATCAACACACAAATCACAACACAACAACACACAACAAACACACAACAAACACATCACAAACAACAAACACAACACACAACAACAATCACACACAAACACAACACAAACAACACACAACAACACAAACACAAACAACACAACAACACAAATCACACAACAAACACAACACAACAATCACAACACACACAACACAACACACAAACACAATCAACAACACAACACAACATCACAACAACACAACACAAACAACACACACACAAACACACAACACAACAACAACATCAACACAAAACACACACATCAACACACACAACACAAACATCACACAACAACAACATCAAACACAACACAAACAACACAACAACACACAAACACAATCACAAACACAACACACAACAACAACACAAACACAACACACAACACACAACACAACACAAACACAACAACACAAACACAACAAATCAACACAACACAACAACACAATCACAAACAACACAACACACAACATCAACAAACAATCACACAAACAACACAACACAACAACACAACACAATCAAACACACACAACACAAATCAACACACAATCACACAAACACAATCAACAACAACACAACATCAACACACAAACACAATCACAACAACAACACACACACAATCACACAACACACAATCACAACAACAACACAAACAACATCAACACAACACAACACACAAACACACAACACAACACACAACAATCACAACACACAACACAAACACAACAAACAATCACAACAACAACACATCAACACAACACAAACACACACACAAACAACAATCACAACACACAAACACAACAATCAACACAACAATCACACACAAATCAAACATCAAACAACACAACAACACAACACAACACATCAACACACACAACACATCACAACAAACAACACACACAACATCAACAACACACAACATCAACACACAACACAACAATCACAACAAACAATCACAACACAAACAACACAACACAACAATCACAAACAACACATCACAACAATCAAACAACACACACAAACAACACACAACACAACACAATCACAACACACAAACAACACAACAAACACAAACACACAACACAACACACACAACAACACAACAATCACAACACACACACACAAACAACACACACAAACAACACAACACACACAATCAAACAACACAAACACAATCAACACAACACACAACAACACAAACAACACAACACAACATCACACAACAACAAACAACACACAACAACACACACAACACATCAAACAACACATCAACAAACACAACAACAATCACAAAACACAACAAACACACACACAACACAAACACACAACACACAACACAACACAAACAACACAACAACAAACACACAACATCACACAACAACAACACAACACACAACATCAACATCACAACACACAACAACACACAACAAACACAAACAACACAACACACAACACATCAACAAACAATCAACACAACACACATCACACAACACAACACAACAACACACAAACAACAACACAACACACACAACACAAACACAATCAACAACACAAACACAAATCACACAACAACAACAAACAACACAACAAACACAACACACACAACAACACACAACACACAACACACAACACAACATCACACACAACAACAATCACACAACACACAAATCACACAACAACACAAACAACACATCACACACAACAACAACACAACAACACAAATCACACAACACAACACACAACAACAACACAACACACAACAACAACAACACACAACAACACAACACAATCACAACAACACAACAACACAATCACAACAACACACAACACACAACACAACAACACACAATCACACACACAACAACACACAACACACAACACATCACACAACAAACAACACAACACACACAACAAACACAACACACAACACAACAATCAACACAACACACAACACAACAACACATCACAACACACAACAACACAACACATCACACACAACACAACACAACAACATCAACAAACACACACAACAACACAACAACACATCAAACACACAAACACACACAACACAAACAACATCAACACACACAACACAAACAACACACACAACAAACACACAATCAACAAACACACACAAACAACACAAACACAACACACAACAACACATCAACATCACACAACAACACACAACACACAACACAAACACACACACAACAACAACACACAAACACACACAAACAACATCAACAACATCACAACACAACACACAACAAACACAACACACACACAACATCAACACACATCAACACACAACACACACAACATCAACAACACAACAACACACAACACAACACAAACACACAACAAACACAACACACAACAACACAACACATCAAACACACACACAACAACACAAATCAACACAACACACAAACAACACACAACAAACACAAATCACACAACAACACACAACACACAATCAACACACAACACAACAACAACATCACAACACAACAACACAACACAACATCAACACAACAACACAACACACAAACAATCACAACACACAAACAACACAACACAAAACACAACATCACAATCAAAACATCACACAACACAACACACAAACACACAACACACAACA
Source organism: Pseudopleuronectes americanus (assembly GCA_038501795.1). Taxonomy (NCBI): domain Eukaryota; kingdom Metazoa; phylum Chordata; class Actinopteri; order Pleuronectiformes; family Pleuronectidae; genus Pseudopleuronectes; species Pseudopleuronectes americanus. Next base: position 19,283 of record JBAMIH010000135.1, read on the forward strand.
CAACACATCACAACAACACAAACACACACAACAACACAACACAACAATCACAACAAACACACAACACATCAACACAAACACAACATCACAAACAACACACAACACAACATCACAACAAACACAACAACAACATCACACAACACAACAACACACACAAAACACAACAACACACACAAACACACAAACACATCAAACACACAAACACAACACACACAAACACATCACAACAACAACACAACAACAAACAACACAACACAACATCACAACACAACAATCAACACAAACACACACACAACATCACAAACACAACACACACAACAACACAACAATCACAACAAACAACAACACAACACACAACAACACACAACACAACACATCAACAACAACACAACACAACAACACAAACACACACAATCACAACACACAACACAAACAACACAACACAACAATCACACACACAAACACAACAATCAACAATCACACAACATCACACAACAACACAACACAACACACAACACAAACAAATCACAACAACACACAACAACACACAACACACACAACACACAACACAAATCAACACACACAAACAACAACACAACACAACACACAACACAAACACACAACACAACAACACAACAATCACACAACACAACATCAACACAACACATCACAAACAACAACAACAAATCAACAACACAACACAACAATCACACAAACACACAACACAACAAATCACACAACAATCACACACAAACACAATCAACAACACATCACAACAACAACACAAAACACACAACAAACAACACAACAACAAACACACAACATCACACACAACACAACACACATCAACAACAACACATCACAACAAACACACAATCAAACACAACACAACAACAAACACACAACAAACACACACACAACAACACAAACAACAACAACATCAAACAACACACAACACAATCAACACAACACACAATCACACACACAAAACACACAAACACATCACAACACAACAACAAACACACAACATCACAAAACAACACAACACACAAACAACACAACACAATCACACAACAACACAACAACACAACACAACACAACAACACAACAATCACAACAACAACAACACAACACAACAACACAAATCACAACAACACAACAACACAACAACAACACACACAAACACACAACACACACAAAACACAACACAAACACACAAACACATCAACACAAACACACAACAACAACAATCACAACAACACACAACACAAAACACACACAACATCACAACACAAACACACACAACAAACAACACACATCAACAACATCACAACAACAACACAACACACACAATCACACACAACATCAACACAACACATCAACAACACACAAACACACAACACACAAACAACACAACACACATCAACAACACAACAACACACAACAACATCACAACACATCAACACACAACAACATCACAACAACACAACAACAAACACAACACACACAACACACAACAACACAATCACACACAACACACACAACACAAACACAACACACAACATCAACACAACAACAACACAACATCACACAACACAACAACACAACACACAAACACAATCAACAACACAACAACACATCAACACAAACACAACAACACACAACACAACACAATCAACAACACACAACACACAACACAACAAACACAACACAACACACACAACAATCACAAACACACACACAACACAACACACAACACAACACACACAACAAACACACAACACATCACAACACAAACACACAACAACAACATCAACACACAACAACAAACACACAACACAACACAACACAACACAACAACACAACACAACAACACAATCACACACAACACACAAACACAACAACAACACAAACAACAACACAACACAACACAACAACACAACACAACACATCACACAACAACACAACACACATCACAAACAACACACAAACACACAACACAACAAACACAACACAATCAACACACACAACAACACAACAACACATCACACAACACAACACAACAACACACACACAACACACATCACACAACAACACAACAAACACACAACACAACACACAACAACACAACAACACAACAAACACACAACACAAACAACACACACAAACAATCACACAACACACACACAACACACAAACACAACAACAACAATCACACACAACAACACAACACACAAACAACACAACATCACAACATCACAACAACACACAACAACACAACACACAACACAACACAACACATCACAACAACACACAACAACACAACACAACACAAACACACAACACAACACAACAACATCACACACAAACACAACACAAACAACACACAACAACAAATCAACACACACAACACAACAAACACAACACAACAACACACAAAACAACAACACACAAACAACAATCACACAACAAATCACACAACAACACAACACAACAAACACAACACAACACATCACAACAACACAAACAACAACACACACACAACACAACAAACAACACAACACAACACACACACAATCAAACACAAACACAAATCAACAACACAACAACAACACAACACACAACACACACAAACACACAATCACAACACAAACACAACACAACACACACAACAACAACACAATCACAACACAACAATCAACAACACAAACAACACACAACACACACAACACAACAACAACACAACACAACAACATCAAACACACACAACACACAACACAACACATCACACAACACAACAAACACACAATCACACAACACAACACACAACAAACAACAACACAACACACAACACACAAACAAACACACAACAACACACATCACAAACACAACACAACAAACACACAACAACACAACACACAACACAAACATCACACAACACAACAACAAACACACAACACACAACATCACACAACACAACAACACAAACACACAACACAATCACAACACACACAACAACATCAACACAACACAAACACACAACAACACAACAACAAACACACACATCAACAACAACACAACACACATCACAACAACACAACAACACACAACACAACACACAACAAACACACAAAACAACACAACACAAACACAACACAACAACACACACACAACACAACACAACACACACACAAATCAACACACAACAACAAACACACAACACACAACAAACACAACACAACACAACACACAAACACACAACACAACACACAACAACAACACACAAAACACACACAACACAAACACAAACAACACACAATCACAACAACACAACAACACAACAACACACAACACAACACACATCAACACAACACAAAACACACACATCACAACACAACAACACACACAAACAACAAACACAACACACAAATCACAAACAACACAACAACACAAACAACACATCAACAAACACAACACAACACACAACACAAACACACAACACACAACAACACAACACAACACAACAATCACACACAACACAACACAATCACACAACACAACACAACACAACACAACAACAAACAACACACAACAACACACATCAAACAACACACAACAACACAAACAACACACAACATCACAACACAACACACACAACAATCAAACATCACACAACACAACACACACACAACACAACAACACAACAATCAACAACACAACACAACAACACACACAACAACACACAACACAATCACACAACAACACACAACAACACAACACAAACAACACAACAAATCACACACACAACAACAAACACAACAACACAACACAACAAACAACACAACAACACATCACAACACAACACAACAATCACAAACACACAACACAACACACAACACAACAACAAACACACAACACAACACATCAACAACACACACACAACAATCACAACAACACAACACACAACAACACAACACAATCACAAACAACACACACAAACACAATCACACAACACACAAACAACACAACAACAACACAAACAACACAACAACACAACACACACACAACAAACATCACACACAAACAACACACACAACACAACAAACACATCACAACAACACAACACAACATCAACAACACAACACACAAACACAACAATCACAAAACACAACACACAACACAACACAACAAACACAACATCAAACACAACACAACACACACATCAACACAACACAACACACAAACAACACAACACATCAACAACACACAACACAACAAACACACATCACACACACAACACAAACACACAACACAACAAACAACACACAACACAACAAACACAACACAACACACACACAAACACAACACAAACACACACACAAACACAACACAAACACAACAACAATCAACACACAACACACAACACATCACACAACAACAACACAACACAACAACACAACACACAACAACAAACACACACAACACACAACACAACACAACACAACAAACACACACACAACAACACATCAAACACAACACACACAACACACAACAAACACAACACAAACATCAACACAACATCAACACACACAACAACACAACAACAACAAACACACACAAACACAACAAACATCACAATCAACACACAACACAACACAAACACAACATCAACAACACAACATCAAACACAACACACAATCAACAACAACACACAACAAACACAACAACATCAACAACACAACAAACAACAAACACAACACACACACAACAACAACACAAACACAACAACACAACACAACAACACATCACACAACAACAACACAACACACAAACATCACACAACACAACAAAACACAACACACAAACACAACAACAACACAACACAACAATCACAACACAACAACACACAACACACAACAACAAACACACACAACAACACAATCACACAAACAAACACACACATCACACAAACACAACAACAACAACACACATCACACAACACAACACAAACAACACACAACAAACACAACACACAACACACAACAACACAAACAACACACAACAACAACACACAAACAACACAACAACACACATCATCACACAACAACACAACACACAAACACAACACATCAAAACAATCAACACACAACACACAAACACAACACACAAACAACACACAACAACACACAACACAAACAACACAACACAACACAACACATCAACAACAAACACAAACAACAACATCACACAAACACAACAACACAACACAACACACACAACACAACACAAAAACACACAACAAACATCAACAACACAACACAACAACAACACACAAACACACACAACAACACATCACAACACACAACAACACAACACACAACACACACAAACAACACAACACACAACAACACATCACACAAACACACACACAACACAACAACACACAACACACAAACAACACAACACAACACACAACACAACAACACATCACACACAACAAACACAACACAACACATCACAACACAACACACAACAACACAATCAACACAACACACACACAAACAAACACAACAACAACACACATCAACACAACACAACACATCACAACACACAATCACACACACAATCAACACAACAACAACACACAACACACAAACACAACACAAACACACAACAAACAACACAACAAACACAACACACAACACACAACAAAACAATCACAACAACACACAACATCACAAACAATCAACACAACACAACAAACACACAAACACAACACACACAAACACAACACAACAAACACACAAATCACAACAACACACAAACAACACACATCACAACAACAAACACACAACAACAACAACACACACAAACACACAACAAAACACACAACACAACACACAAACAACACAACACACACAAACACACAACACAACACAAACATCACACAAACAACAAACACACACATCAACAACACAACACAACAACAAACACACAACAAACACAACACAACACAACATCAATCAACACAACAACACACAACACAACAACAACACAAACACACAACAACACAACACACAACACAACACACACAACAACAACACAAACACAACAACACACACACAAACACAACAACACACACAACAACACAAACAAACACAACAACAACATCAACACACAAACAACACAACACAACACATCACAACACAACACACAAACAACACAACACAACAACACACAACACACACAACAAACACAACAACACACAACAACATCAACAACACAACACACAACAACACACACAACAATCACAACAACAAACAACAACACAACACAACACAAACATCAACACACAACAAAACACAATCAACAACACACAACACAACAAACACACAACACAACACACAACAACAACACAACACACAAACACACAACACATCACAAACACACACATCAACAAAACACACAACACAACACAACAACAAACACACAACACACAACACAATCAACACAACAACACAACACACAACACAACACACATCAACAACAACAACACAACACACAAAACAACACACAACACAACACAACAATCACAACACACAACACAACACAACACAACAACAACACACAACACAATCACAACACACACAAACAACACAACACACATCAACAACACACACAAACACATCACACAACAACAAACACACAACATCACAACATCAACACAACAAACACACACAAACACAACACATCAACAACAACACACACACAAACAACACAAACATCACAAACACAAACAACACAACACAACACAACACACAACAAAACACAACAACACAACAACACAACATCAACATCACACAACAAACACACAACAACAACACACAACACACACAAACAACACAACAACAAACACACAACACACAACAACAACACACAACACAACACACACATCAACAACACAAACACACAACACAACAACACACACAACAACACACACAACAAAACAACAATCACAACACACAAACACACAACACAACACATCACAAACAACAACACAATCACAAACACACAAATCACAACACAAACACACACAACAACAATCACAAATCAACACACAACACAAACAAACACACATCAACACAAAACAACAACACAACACATCAACACACACACAACAAACACAACAACATCACACAACACAACACAAAACACAACACACAACACAACACAAAACACAACAACACAACACAAACACAAACATCAACACAACACACAAACACAACAACACACAACATCAAACACACAACACAACACACAACACAACAACACAATCACAACAAACACACAAACAACAACACAACACATCAACAACACACACAACACAACACAACAACACATCACAACACAACATCAAACAACACACAACACAATCACACACAACAACACACAACAACACAACACACAACAACACACAACACAACAACACAAACAACACAACACAAACACAAACATCACACACACAACAAACACATCACACAACACAACAACACACAAATCAACACACAACAACACAAACAACAACACACACAACAACATCAACAACACAAACACACACATCAACAACACAACACACAACATCAACAAAATCACACAAACAACAACAACAACATCAACAAACACACAACAACAACAAACACACAACACAAACAATCACAACACAACACAATCACAAACACACAATCAAACACACAACACAACACAACACAACAACACAATCAACAACACATCACACAACACACACAACAAACACAATCACAAACAACAACAAACACACACAACACAACAACACACACATCAACAACAACAACAACATCACAAACAACAATCAACACACAACAACACAAACACAACAACACACACAAACAACAACACAATCACACAACACAACAATCACACACAAACAAACACACAACACAACATCACAACACAAACACAACACACAACATCACAAACACACACAAACATCACAACACAACACAAACACATCACACACACATCACAATCACACACAACAACACACAAACATCACAACAAACACAATCACAACACACAACACAAACAACACAATCACAACAACAACAAACACAACACACAACAAACACAAACACAACAACACATCAACATCACACAAACAACACAACACACACAATCAACACAACACAACAACACACACAACACACAAATCAACACAACACAACAAACACACAACACACAATCAACAACACAACACAACACAACAACAACACAACACAATCACACACAACACAATCAAACACAACACACAAACACAACAACACACAACAACACAACAACAACACAACAAACACAAATCACAACACACAACAACACATCAACACAACAACACACACAAACACAAACACACAACACAACACAACACACAAACACACAACAACACACAACACACAACACAACATCACAACAAACAATCACAACAACACACAACAAACATCACAACACAACACATCAACACACAACAACACACACAATCACAACAAACACAACAAACAACATCAACACACACAACACACAACAAACATCAACAAACACAAACAACACATCACACACACAAACAACACAATCAAACAACACAACACAATCACAACAAACACACAACAACACACAACACAACAACAAACACACACAACATCAACAAACACACAACAACACAACAACACAACACAACAACACAACACAAACACACAACACACAACACACAAATCACAACAACACAAACACAACAATCACAACAACACAACACACAACAACACAACACAAACAACATCAACACAACACAACAACACAACACACAACAACACAACACAACACACAAAACAACACACATCAAACAACAACACAACACAACAAACACACAACAACACACAACACAACAACACAACACACACAAACACAATCAAAACACACAACATCAACATCACACAACAACAACAACACAAACAACAACATCACAACACACACAATCACAACAAAAACACAACAACAAACACACACATCACAAACAAACACAACACATCACAACACAAACACAACACACACAAAACACATCAACACAACACAAAATCACACAACACACACAACACACACAATCAAACACAAACATCAACAAACACAACACAACAATCACAACACACAACAACAAATCACAAACACAACACACAATCACACACACAATCAACACAACACACAAACACACACAAACACAACAACACAACATCAACACAACAACACAACACAACACACAATCACAACAACAAACAACACATCACAAACACAAACACACACAACACACACAACAAACAATCAACACATCATCAACACAACACAACAACAAACAACACATCACAACACACACAACACAACAACACAATCACACACAACAACAACACACAACAACACAAACACAACACAACACACAAACAACAACACATCACAACAAACAACACAAACACATCAACACACAATCACAAACAACAACAAATCACAACACAAACAACACACAAACACACAAACACACAACACAACACAAATCAACAACACACAACAACAACATCACAATCACACACAACACACAACACATCAACAACAACACAAACATCAACAACACAACAACACAACACAACACACACAACAAAACAAATCACACACACACACAACAACACAACACATCAACACAATCAACAACAACATCACACAAACAACACAACATCACACACAATCACAACAAACAACACAACACACAACAACAATCACAACACAACAACACACAAACAACACATCAAACAACACACAACACAACATCAACAACAACACACACACAACACAACAAATCACAACACACAACACACAATCAACACACAACAATCACAACACAACAAACACACACAAACAACACAACAACACACACAACAAACACACAACACAACACAACACACAAACAACAAACACAACACAACAACAACATCACAACAACACATCACAACAACACAAACATCACACAACACACAACAACACACACAACACAACACAACACAACATCACAACACAATCACACACAACACACACAAACACACACAAACAACACAACAAACACACACAACACAACAATCACAAACACACAACACAACACAACAAACACACAACATCACACAACACAAACACACATCACAACACAATCACACAAACACACAACAACACAAACAACACATCAACATCACAACACACAAACACAACAACAACACACAAATCAAACAACACACAACACACAACACACAACAATCACAACAACAACACAAACACACACAACACAACAACACAACAAATCACACACACACACAACATCACAACACACAAAACACAACAACACACAAACAACAACACAACACAACAACACATCAAACACAACAACACACAACAACAACACAACATCAACAACAACACAACACAAACAACACATCAACACACAACACAAACATCACACAACACAACACAACACAACAACAATCACACAACACAACACAACACACAACATCAAAACAACACACAAACACACAACACAACAAACAACACAACAACACAACAAACACACAACACAACAACAACATCAACAACACAAACACAACACACAAACACACATCAAACAACACAACACAACAACATCACAAACACACACAACAACATCAACACACACAACAAACACACACAACAACACAACAAACACACAAACACACAACAACACACAACAACACAACATCAACACACACAACAAACACATCACACAACAACAACACAAACAACACAACACAACAACACACAAAATCACAACACACAACAACAAACACAACAACAACACACAACAACATCAAACAACACAACACACATCAACACAACAAACACACATCAAACACACACAACACAAACACAATCAACACAACAACACAACAAACAATCACAAACACAACACAACAAACACAACAACACACAACAAACACACATCAACACACAACACACATCAACAACACAAACACAACACACAAACAATCACAACAACACACAACACATCAACACAACAATCAACACAACACACAAACAAATCACAAACACAACAACACACAAACACAATCAAACACACAACATCAACAAACACAACAACACAAACAACACAACACACAACAACACACAATCAACACACAAACACAACACAATCACAACAACAAACATCAACAACACAACAAACACATCACACAAACATCAACAACACAAACAAACACAACACATCACAACACAAAACACACACAACAATCACAAACACAACACAACAACACAACACAACATCAACACACAAACAACAACACACAATCAACACAACACAACAACACAAACACATCACAAACATCACACAACACAACAACAACACAATCACAACAACAAACACAACAACATCAACACAACAACACACAAACAACAAATCACACAACAACACAACACACAACAACACACAAACAACACAAACAATCACATCACAACAACACACAACACATCACAAACAACAACACACAAACACACAACATCACACAACAATCAACACAAACAACAACATCACAACACAACATCACACAACAACACAACACACAAACAAACACAACATCAACAAAACACATCACAAACAACAACATCAACACACACAACACACAACACAACACAAACAACATCACAACAACAAACACACAAACACAACAACAAACACACAACACAACATCAACACAACAATCACAACAACACACAACATCACAACATCAACACATCAACAACAAACAACACACAACAAATCACAACAACAACACAACACACAACACAAAACAACACAACACAACAACACATCACAAACAACAACACAACACACAACACACAAACAACACACAAACATCCATCAAACACAACACAACAACAACACAACAACACAATCACACAACACAACACAACAACACAACACACAAACAACACAACATCACAAACAACACAAACACACAACAACAATCACACAACAACACAACAACACAATCACAATCACACAACAACACAACACAAATCACAAACACAACAACACACATCAAACACAAATCACAACAAATCACACACACACAACAATCAACAACAACACACACAAACAACAAACATCAACACAAACAACACAACACAACACACAAACAACACAACAATCACACAACACATCAATCACAACACATCAAAACACAACACAACAACAACACACAACACAAACACACAACACAATCAACAAAACACAATCACATCAACAACACAACAAACAACATCAAACACACAACAACACAACACAACACAAACAACAAACACACACACAACACATCAAACACACATCACACAACAACACAAACACAACAACATCACAAACAACAACACAACAACAACAACACACAACACACACACATCACAACAATCACAAACAACACACAACAACATCACAACAACACAACACAAACAACACAACAAATCACACACAAACAACATCACACACACAAACATCACAACAACACAACAAATCACACACAACAACAATCAACACAAACACAACAACATCAAACACAACAACACACAACAATCACAACACACAAACAATCACACAAACACAACAACAATCAAACACACAACACACAACATCACACACAATCACAACACACAAAACAACACATCAAATCACACAACAACACACAAAACACAAACAATCACAACAACAAACACACAACACACATCAAACACAACACATCACAAACACATCACAACACACAACATCACAACAACACACACAATCAACAAATCACACAACAAACACACAACACACACAATCAACAACACACAACAATCACAAATCAACAACAACATCACACAAAACAACACAAACAACACATCAAATCACACAACACAAACAACAACACAACAATCACAACACAACAACAAACACATCACAACAACAACAACACAAACACAACACAACAAACAATCACAACACATCAACAACAACACAACATCAACAACACACAATCACACAAACAACACAACATCAACAACACAACACAAACACAACAACACAACATCAACAACACAACAACACAACAACACAAACACAACACACAACAAACAACAACAATCAACACACAACAAACACACAATCACAAACAACACAATCAACACAACACACAACAACAAACAACACAACACAATCACACAACAATCACACAACAACAACAACACAACAACACAATCACACACACATCACAATCAACAACACAACACACATCAACAACAACACACAACAACAACACAACATCAACAACACAACAAACAACAACACAACAAACAACACAATCACAACAAACACACACAACAACACAACATCACAACACAACACATCAACAACACAACACAAACACACACATCACAACACACACAAACAACACAACATCAACACACAACACAAACACACAACAACAACATCAACAACAATCACACACACAACAATCACAACAAACACATCACAACAATCAACAAACACAACACAACAACACATCACACAACAACACAAACAACACACAACACACAACAACACAATCAACACAACATCAACAACAACAACACAACATCACAAAACACAACACAACACACAAACATCAACACAACAAAACACAACATCACACACAACACAACAAACACAACATCACACACAACACATCACAACATCAACACAACACAACACACAACACAACACACACACACAACAAATCAAACAACATCACACAACAACACAATCACAACACACATCACAACACAACAACAATCACAACAATCACACAACAACAAACACAACACACAACAACAACATCAACAAACAACAAACACACAACAATCAACAACAACACACACAACACAACACAACACATCAACACACAATCACAACAAACACAACAACACACAACACAACATCACAACACAACACACACAACAACAACAAACACACAACACAACACAATCACAACAAACACATCACAACAACAAACACATCAACAACACACAAACACAACACACAACAACAAACAACATCAACACAACAACACACAATCACAACACAACACAACAAATCACACACACACACAACAACACACAACACAAACAACACAACAACAACACAATCACAACAAACAACACAATCAACACACAACAACAACACAATCACACAACACAACAAACACACAACACAAAATCACAACAACATCAACACACAAATCACACACAACAACATCAACACAAACAACAAACACACAATCACACACAACAAACATCACAACAACAACACATCACAACAACACAAATCACAACACAAACATCACACAACAAACACAATCAAACACACAACACATCACAACAACACAACACAATCACAACAATCACACACAACAACACAAATCAACAATCACAACAACAATCAAACACACAACACACAACAACAACACATCAACAACACACAACACACAACAACACAACAACAACACACAACATCAAACACAACACACAACACAACACACAACAAACACACAATCAACAACAATCACACAACAATCAACACAACACAACACACAACAAAATCAACATCACAAACAACACAACACAATCACACAACACAATCAAACAACACACAAATCACAACAACACATCACAACAAACACAAACACAACATCAAACACAACACATCACAACACAAACATCAACACAACACATCAAACACAAACACAAACACAAATCAACAACACAACACAACAAACAATCACACAACATCACAACAACAACAACACAATCAACAACAATCACAAACAACATCAAACACAACAACACACATCACACAACAACACAATCACAACAATCAACACAACAACACAACAACAACATCACACACAACAACAACATCAACAACACACAACAACATCACACAACAATCACAACACACAACACAACAACATCAACACACAACAACACACATCAATCACAAACACACAACACAACACAACAACAACACAACACACAACAACACAACACATCACACACACAAAACAACACAACAAACATCACAACACAACACAATCACACAAACAACACAACAACACAACATCAACACAACACAATCACACAACACAACATCACAACACAACAAACACATCAACACAACACACAACACAACAATCAACACAACATCACAACACAAACATCACAATCAACAACAACACACAACATCAACAACACAACAAACAATCACAACACACAACAACATCAACAACACAACAACACAACAAACACACAACAAACATCACAACACAAACACACACAACAACATCACAAATCACAACAAACAATCAACACAATCACACAACACAAACAACACAACAATCACAACACACAACACAACAAACAACACAACAACATCAACAACAAACACACAAACACACACAACAAACAAACACAATCAAAACAATCACACACAAACACAAACACAACAACACAAATCAACACAACAACAACACAACAAACACAACAATCAACACACAACATCAACACACATCAACACAACAAATCACACAACAAAATCAACACAAACAACACAATCACACAACACAACACAACATCACAACACAACAACATCAACAAAACACAATCACAAACAACACACAATCACAACAAATCACACAACACAACACACACAACACATCAAACACAACAAATCACAACATCAACAACAACACAACACAAACAATCACACAACAATCACACACAACATCAAACACAAACACAATCACAAACACACACAAACACATCAACATCACAAACAAACAACAACAATCACAACACATCACACACAACATCACACAACACACAATCACACACAACAACATCACAACACACAACAACACAAATCAACACAACACAATCACACAACACAACATCAACAACAACACACAACAACACAATCACAAACACAACAAAACACACAATCACACACAATCACAACAACAATCACACAACACACATCAACAAATCAACACAACACAACACAACAACACAATCACAACAACATCAACAACAACAAACAACACATCACAACACACAACAAAACATCACACAACACACAACAAACACAACAACAAATCATCACAAACAACATCAACAACATCACACAACAACAACACAACAACACAACAAACACACAAAATCAACACAACACATCAAACACAACAATCACACAACAAACAACATCAACAACAACACAACACATCACAACACAAACACAACACAACAATCAACACACAACAACACAACATCAACACAATCAACACACAACAACACACACATCAACAACACAACACAACAACATCAAACACAACACAATCAACAACACAAACACACAATCACACACAACAACAATCAACAACACACAACAACAACAACAATCAACAACAAACACAACAACATCACAACAACACACAACAACACAAACAACAACACAAACATCACACAACAACAATCACAACAACACAACACACAAACACAACAACACACACACAAATCACACAACACAAACATCACAACACAACAACAACAATCACACAAACACAACATCAACAACAACATCACAACACAACACAATCACAAACACACACATCAACAACACACAAACAATCAACACACACAACACAAACACACAACACAACAAACAACACAATCACAACACAAACAACAAACATCAACAATCAAACAACACACAACAACACAACATCAACAACAAACACAACACACACAACAAACACAACACACAACACATCAACAACACAACACAACACATCACAAACAACACAACACACAACAACAACACAACATCACAAACAATCACACAACACAAACAACAACAATCACACACAACAACACACAACACACAACACAATCACACAAACAACAACACACAACACAACACAACACACACATCAACACATCACAACACAACAACAAACACACACAAACAACACACAACACAACAATCAAACAACACATCAACACAACACATCAACACAACACAACAATCACACAACACAACATCACAACACACAACAACACAACACACATCAAAACACAATCAAACACAACACAATCACAACAAACAATCACACAACACACAACACAAACACAACAACAACACACATCAAACACAACACACAATCAACACAATCACATCACAACACACAACAACAATCACAACACACAATCAACACATCACAACACAACACAACACAACACATCAACAACATCACACACAACACAACATCAACACAACAACAAACACACAACACATCACACACAATCAACACATCACAACAATCAACACAACACACAACACAAACACACAACACAACACACAACATCAAACACAACAACATCACACACAACAAACAACATCAACACAACAACAACAACATCACAACACAATCAACACAACAATCACAACACAACAACAACATCACACAAATCACAACACAAACATCACAAACACAACACAACACAACAATCACAAACACAATCACAACAATCACACAAAACACAACACATCAACATCAACACACAACAAATCACAACACACAACAACAAACACAACACAACACACAACAACACACAACAACACAATCAACACAACAACACACATCAACACAACATCAACACAAACAACACAAATCAACACAACACATCAACAACACAACACAACACAACAAACACACAATCACAACACAACACAAACACACAACACAACAAACATCAACAACACAATCACACAACAAACACACAATCACACATCAACACAACAACACAACACACAACACAACAACACAACAATCACACACAACATCAACAACACACAACAACACAACATCACACACAAACAACACAACAAAATCACAACACACAACAAACACACAACACAACAATCAACAAACACATCAACAACACACAATCACAACAACACAACAACACACAACACACAACAACACACAATCACAACAACAATCACACAACATCACAAACACACAATCAACACAAAACAATCACACAAACAACACAACACATCACAACATCACACACAAACACACAAACAACACAACACAACAAACATCACAACAATCACACAAACAAACACAACACAACAATCACACAAACAACACACAACAACATCACACAACACAAACAACACAACACAATCAACACATCAACAACAACAACAAACAATCACACACAACAACACAACACACACATCAAACACAACAACACAATCAACACACAACAATCACACAAACAAACAACAACACATCACAACACAACACAACACAACACATCAACAAACACAACAATCAACAACACAATCACAAATCAACACAACACAAACACAACAACATCACACAACATCAACACAACAACACAACAATCACAACACAACAAACACAACACACATCAAACAACACAACACACAACAAATCAACAACAATCACACAAACACAACAACATCAAACACAACACAACAACATCACAAACAACAATCAAACAACAACAACACATCACAACAACAACATCAACACACAACACAACAACAAACAACAACACAACAACACAAACACAACACATCAACACAACAAACAACACAACACACAACATCAACACAATCACAACACACAAACAACATCACACACAAACACAACACACAATCAACACATCAACAAATCAACACACACAAATCACAATCAACAACACAACACACAACAACAAACATCACAACAACACACAATCACAACAACACATCAACACACAACAACAACAACATCAACACAACAACACACACAAACACACATCACAAAACACACACATCAAACATCAACAACACACATCAACACAACACACACAACAAACAACATCACACAACACAACAACATCACAACAACAACATCAACACAACACAAAATCACAACAACACAAACAACACACAACACAACACAACAAATCACACAACACAACATCAACAACACAACAAACACACAACACACAACAAACACAACAAACACACAACACAACACAACAATCACACAACACACAACAACATCACAACACAAACAACATCAAACACAACACAACAATCAACAACACAACACACAACACATCAACAACAACACACATCAAAACACAACAACACAACACATCACACAACAACACAATCACAACATCAACACAATCACACAACACAATCAACACACAACACAATCACAAACACACAAACACATCAAACAACACAATCACAACACACAACAACACAACACATCACAACACACAACAAACACAACAACAACACAAATCACAAACAACACACAACAACACACACAACATCACAACACAAACACACAACACAACAACACACAACACATCACAAACACAATCAACAACACAACACAACATCACACACAAAACAACAACACAACAACACACAACAACAACACAACAACACAAACACAACACACAACAACACAAACACAACAACAACATCAACACAACACAACACAATCAACAACAAACACAACACAACAAATCACAACAACAACATCAACACACAACACATCAACAACACAACAACACAACAATCACACAACACAACAACATCAACACAACAACAACACATCACAACAAACAACACACAACACAACAACACAATCACACAACACACAACACAACATCAACACATCAACAACAACACAAACACACAATCAAACATCAACACACAACACACAAACACACAACAACACATCAACAACAACAACATCAAACACAACACAACATCAACACAACACACAAATCAACACAACACAAACACACAAATCACACAAACAACACACAACAACAACACACAACAAATCACACACACATCACAACAAACAACACACAACAATCAACACACAAACAAACACAACACAACAATCAACACAATCACAAAACACACAACACATCAAACAACAACAAACACACAAACACACACAACAACACAAACACAAACACACAACAATCACAACATCAACACACAACAATCACAACACAACACAACATCAACAACAAACAACACAACAAATCAATCAACAACACAACACACAATCACAACACAACAACACACAAACACACACAAACACAACACACAAACAACACACACAAACAACAACACACAACACAAACAACACACAATCAACAACAACACAATCACAACACAACAAACAACATCACACAACACAACAACAAACACAATCAACATCACAACAACACAACAACACAAACAACACAATCAACACAACATCACAACACAACAAACACAATCAACAACACAACAACACACATCACAACACAAAACAACACACAATCAACACACAACACAACAACATCACAAACAATCACAACACAACACAAACAACACACACAATCACAACAAACACAACACAACACAACACAACATCACAAACACACAATCACACAACAACACAATCAACACACAACACAACACACAACAACAAACATCAACAACACACAACAAACATCAACACACACAACAACACAACACAACAAACATCAACACACAACAACACAATCAAACACAACACACACAAACAACAATCAACACACAATCAACAACAATCACACAACACAACATCAACAACAAACACAATCACAACAACACAATCACACACAATCACAACACAACAACATCACAAACAACACAACACACATCAAAACAACAATCAACACAACATCACAACAACACACAATCACAACAAACAACACACATCAACACAAACACAACAAAATCACACAACACACAACACAACACACACAAAACACACAACACAAACACATCACACAAACAACACACAACAAACAACAACACAACATCAACACAACACAACAAATCACAACACAAACACAACATCAACACAACAACAACATCACACAACACACACAAACAACAATCACAACACAACACAACACAATCAACACACACAACATCAAATCACATCAAACAACACAACAACACAAACACACACATCAACAAACACAACACATCAAACACAACAATCACAACAACACAACAACAACACATCAACAACAACACAACACAAACACACAACATCACAACACAAACACACAACACAAACACACAATCACACAACAAACAACACACAACACAACACAAACAACAACAAATCACAACAACACAACACAATCACAAACACATCAACAACAAACACAACACAACATCACACAAACACACAACATCACAACAACAACAACAACACAACATCACACAACAAATCAACACAACACAACACACAACAACACAACACAAACAACACAACACACAAACACAACATCACACAACAAACAACACAAACATCACAACAACACACAAACACATCACACAACAACAACATCAACACAATCACAAAACAACACATCAAACAAACAACACAATCACATCACACACAACACACATCAACACACAACACAATCAAACACACAAATCACAACACATCAACACAACAATCACAACACAATCACAACAACAACACAATCACACAAACAACACAAAACAACACACACAATCACAAACACAAACACAATCAACACACAAACAACACACAACACACAAACACAAATCACACAACACAAACACAACATCACACAACAAACAAACACAACACATCAAACAACACAACACACAATCACAACAACACATCAACACACAACACAACACACAAACACAACATCAACAACACAACAACAACAACACACACAAACACACAATCACAACACACACAACACAAACACATCAACAACAACAACACATCAACAAACACAAACAACACAACAATCACAACACAAACAACAACAACACACACACAACAACAACACAACAAACACAACACAACACACACACAACAAACATCACAACAACACATCAAACACAATCACACAACAAACACATCAACAAAACAACACAACACAACATCACAACAACAACACAACACAACACAATCAACAACATCAACAAACACAACACACAACACATCAACACACACAACAATCACAACAACAATCACACATCAACAAACACAATCACACAACAACATCACAACAACACAACAAAACAATCACACAACAACAACACAAACACAACAACACACACAACAAACAACAAAATCAACAACACACAAACAACAACAAACACAACAACACAAACACAATCAACAACACAACAACATCAATCACAACAAACACACAAACAACAACAACAAACACAACACAAACACACAAAACAACACAACACAACATCACAACAACACACAAATCACAACAATCACAACACACACAAACAACACAACAACACACAACAAACATCAAACACACAAACAATCAACACAAATCAACACAACATCACACAACACAACACATCAACAACACACAAACAACACAACACACAACACAAACAACACAACACACAAACAACAACACAACACAAACACAATCAAACACAACACAACACAACAACAAACACAACATCAACAACAACAAATCACACAAACACACAACACACAAACACAACACAACAACATCACACACACAAACAACATCAATCAACACAACAACAAATCACACACAACAAATCAACACAAACACACACACAATCACAACAACAATCACAACAACAACAAACACAACAACACAACAACACACAAACAACACAACACACAACAACACAACATCAAAACAACAACACATCAAAACAACAAACACAACACACACAACAAACACATCACAACAACACAACACAATCAACACAAACAACAACACACACAAACACAACAACAACATCAACAACACAACACAACACAACACACAACACAACACATCACAACACAAACACAAATCACAACAACACAACATCAACAAACACACACAAACAAACACAACACAACATCAACACAACACAACACAACAACACATCAAACACACAACAACAAACAACACACAACAACAAACACACAACACAAACAAACACAACAACAACACAAAACATCACACATCAAACACATCAACACAAAACAACATCAACAAACACAACACAACACACAACACAAACACAACAACAACATCACAACAAAACACAACAATCACAACAAACATCAACACAACACAAACAACACAACACACAACAAATCAACACAACACAAATCACAACAACAACACAAACACAACAACAACATCACAAACAACACAACACAATCAACACAAACATCACAACAACACAACACAACAACATCAACAAAACACACAATCAACAAAATCAACAACACACAACACACAACACACAAACAACAACACAACAAATCACAACACAACAATCAACACAAACAACAACACACAAATCAACAACACATCACAACACAATCAACAACACAACACAAACAACACACAATCACAAACAACAACAAAACATCACAACAAACACAACACAAACACAACACATCAATCAACACACAACAAAACAACAAACATCACAACACATCAAACACAAAACACAACACACAACACAACAACAAATCACAAACAACAACACAACAACAAACACAACAACAACACACAACAACAACATCACAACACAACACAACACACAACACAACACAATCAACAACAACACAACACAACACAACAACAAACATCAACAACAACACAACAACATCAACAACACACAACACAAAACACACAACACAATCAAACACAACAAACAATCACACAATCAACATCAACAAACATCAACAACACACACAACACAACACACAACAAACAACATCAACACAAACAACACAATCACAACAACACACACAAAACAACACAAACACAACAACAACACAAACATCACAACAAACACAACACACATCACAACAAACACAAACACAACACAACACACAATCAAACAACAACAACAAAACATCAACAACACAACAACACAATCACAAACAACACAATCAACACACAAACACACAACAACAAACAACATCACAAACACAACACAACAAATCACACAACACAACAAACAACAACACACAAACATCAACACAACAACAACACAAACAAACAACATCACAACAACAACACAACACAACAACACAACAACACAACACAATCACAACACAATCAACAACAAACAACACATCAACACAACACAAACAACACACAACAACACACAAACAACACAACACAATCACAAACACAACAACAAACAACACAACAACAAAACACAACAACAAACAATCACAAACACAATCAACAACAACAACACACAACACAACAACACACAAACAACACAACATCACAAACAACACAAACACAATCACACAACAACAAAACACAACAACACAACACAACACAAACAATCACAAACATCAACAACAACAATCAACACACAACAAACACAACACACAACACAAAACAACAACAAATCACACAACAACAAACATCACACAAACACACAACAACACAACAATCAACAAATCACACAAACACAAACAACACAACAACACACAACACAAACACACAAACACAACACAATCAACACAACAACAAACACACAACAACACAACACAACACAACAATCAAACACAACACAAACAACAACATCAAACAACACAAATCAACAACATCACAACAACACACAACACACAATCACACAACACACAACAACACAACAACAACATCAAACAACAACACAAATCACAACAACACAACAATCACAACAACAACAAACAACAACATCAACAAACACACAACACAACAACAACAACACAACAATCAAAACAACACACAAATCAACACAACATCAACAACACAAACAACACAACACAACATCACACAAAACAACACAACACAACAAACACAACATCAACACACAACAACACAACAACAAACACAACACAACAACAACACATCAACAAACAAACACAAACAACACAACACAACACACACAAACAACACAACAACAAACACAAATCACAACAACACAAAACAAACAACATCACAACACAACACAACAAACACAAACAACACAAACACAACAAACAACACACAAACACAAATCAACACAACAATCACAACACAAACAAATCAAACACACAACAATCACAAACAACAACATCAACAACACAAACACACAACAAACACACAAACACAAACACAAACACATCAAACAACACAACAACATCACAACAACATCAAAACAACAAACACAACACAACAACACAACAAACAACACACAAACACATCAAACACAATCAACAAACACAAACAACACACAAACAACAAACATCACACAACACAACAACAAACACACAAACACAACACACATCAAACAATCAACACAACAACAATCACAACAACATCACAAACAACAACACACAACAAAACACAACACAAACACACAATCACAACAACAAACAACACAACAAACACATCAACACAACACAAACAAACACAACAACACACAACAAACAAAACACACAATCACACACAACAAACACAAACAACAATCACAACAACAACAACACACAACAAACAACACACAAAACAACACAACAACAAACAACAACAAACACATCAACATCACACAACAAACAACACACACAAACACAACATCACAACAAACAAACAACACACAACAACAAACACAACAACACAAACACAACAACAAACAAACACAACAAACAACAACACACAAACAACAAACACATCACAAACAACAACACAAACAACACAACAACACACAATCAAACACAACAACATCAACAACAAAACAACACACAACACAAACAACAACACAAACACACAAACAAAACACACAACAAACAAACACATCAACAACACAACAACAATCAACACAAACAACAACAACACAAACATCAACACAACAACAATCACAAACAACACACAAACAACACAACAAAACAACAACACAACAACACACAACAAACACATCAACAACAAACACAAACAACAAAACACACAACAAAACACAACAACAACACATCAACACAACACAACACACAACAAAAATCACACAACACAACAAAACATCACAACAATCAACAAACACAAACAACACAACACACAAACACAACACAACAACAAACAAACACAACAACAAACACAACACAACAACAAACACAAACAACACAACACATCACAACAAACAACACAAACACAAAATCACACACAACAAACACAATCAACAAACACAACACAACACAACAACACAAATCAACACAAAAACACACACAAACAACAAACATCAACAAATCACACACACAACAACAATCACAACAACACATCACAAACACAACAACACACAAACAACACACAACACAAACAACACAACAATCAACACAAACAACACAACAATCAACACAACAACAACACAAACATCAACAAACAACAACACAAACACACAACAACACACAACACAATCACAACACAACAACACAATCACACAACACACAACAATCACAAAACATCAACACAAACACATCAACAACAAACACACAACACACAAACAACACAACAAAACACAACAATCACACAACAACAACACACAAACACATCAAAACAACACACACAAACACACAACACAAACAACAACAAACAATCACAACACAAACAAACACAACAAAAACACAAACAACACAACAAACAATCAACAAACAACACAACACACACAACAAACATCAACACACAAAACACAAACAACAACAAACACATCAACAACACAAACACACACAACAACACAACAAACATCAACAAAACACAACACAATCAACACACAACAACACAAACACAACATCAACACAACACAACAACAACAAAACACAAACAACAACACAACACAACAAACAACATCACAACAAACAAACACAAACAACACATCAACACATCACAAATCAACAAACACACAACACAACAACACAACAAACACAACAAACAACAACACAAATCACACAACAACAACAAACACAACACACAAACACAACACAACAAACACAATCAACACAACAACACAACAACAACACAACACAACAACACATCAACACAACAATCACAAACAACACAAACAAACAACACAACAATCAACACAACAACACACACAAACACATCACAACAACACAACACACAAACAACAACACACAACACAAAACAACATCAACAAACACAACAACACAACACAAACACAACAACACACAACAACAACATCAACAACAAAACAACATCACACAACAAACAACACACAACACAACAAAACATCACAAACACAACACAACAACAAACAACACAACATCAACAACACATCAAACAACAACACAACACAATCAACACATCAACAACATCACAACACAACAAACATCACAAACACACAAAACAACACAACAACAACAACACACAAAACAACACAACACAACAAACACACAAACACAACAACAAACACAACAAACACAACATCAACAACAACAACACAACACACAAACAACACATCAACACACAAACAACACACAACAACACAACAATCACAAACACATCAACACAACAATCAAACACACAACACAACAAACAACACACAACACAACAACAACACAACACAAAACACACAATCACACAACAACACAACAACATCACAACAAACACAACACAACAACACACAACACAAACACACAACACAACACAACAATCACAACACAACACAAAAACACAACATCACAACAACAAAACACATCAACACAAACACAAACAATCACAACAACACAACAAATCACAACACAAACACAACAACAACACACAAACAACAACAAAACACAACACAACAAACAACATCAACAACAAACAAACACACACAACATCAACACACAACAACATCAAACAACACAACAACAATCACAAAACACAACACATCAACAACACACAACAACACAACACATCAACACAAACACAAACAACACAAACACACAACACAATCACACAAACAACACAACACAAACACAACAACACAACAACAACACACAAATCAACAAACACAAACAACAACACACAACACATCAAACACAACACAAACAACAATCACAACAAAACAACATCAACACACACAACAACACACAACAATCACAACACAACACAAACAACAACAACACACAACATCAACAACAACACAACAACACATCAACACAAACAAACAACAACAACACAAATCAAACAACACAACAAACACAATCACACAAACAACAACACAATCACACAACAACAAACACACAACAAACACAACACAAATCACACACAACAACAATCACAACACAACACACAACAAACACACAAATCAACACATCAACAAAATCAACAAACACAACAAACAACAACACACAATCACAAACAATCAACAACACAAACAACACACATCAAACAAATCAACAACACAACACAAAACACAACAACACAACAACACAACACAAAACACATCAACACAACAACAACACAACAAACACAACACACAACAAAACAACACATCAACAACAAACACAACACACAAACAACACAACAACACAAACACAACAAACACACAACAACACAATCAAACAACAACACAACAACACAACACAACACAAATCAACACACAAATCAAACAACATCACAACACAATCAAACAACACATCAACACACAAACAATCACACAAACAACAACAACACAAACACACAACAATCAACAACACAACATCACAAACAACACAACACAAACACAACAACACACATCAAACACAACAACACACACAACAATCACAACACAATCACAAACAACATCAACAACACAACACAAACACACAACACACAACAAACAAAACACACAACACAAACAACAACAAACAATCAACACAAACACATCAAACACAAAACAACAACATCAACAAACAACAACAAATCAACACAAACACACACACAACAAAACAACATCACACAACACAACAACAAACACACAAACACAATCAAACACAATCAACAACAATCACAAACAACACAAACACAACACAACAACAATCACAACACAACAACAATCACAACACACAACACAACACAAACAACAACAAACACACAATCAACACAACAACAATCACACAAACACAATCAACAACAATCAAACAACACAACACAACAACACAAACAACACACAAAACACAACAACAAACAACAAACACAATCAACACAACACAACAAACACAATCACACACAACAACACAACACAACAACACAAACACACAAACACAACAACAACACAAACAACACAATCACAAACAATCACAACACAACAACAAACACACAACACAAACATCACAACAACACATCAAACAACAACAAATCACAACAACACACAAACAAACACAAACAACACAACAACAACACATCAACACAACACACAAACAACAACATCACACACAACAACACAACAAACACAACAACAACACACAACAAACACACATCAACAAACACACAAACAACAACACACAACACAACAAAACAACACAACAACAACAATCACAAATCAACACAACATCACAACAAACACAACACAACAACACAATCACACAAATCAAACACACAACACAACAAACATCAACACAAACAACACAATCACACAACACAACAACAAACACAAACAATCAAATCACAAACAACATCACACAACACAAACACAACAACAACAAACAAACAATCACAACAAACACAAAACACATCACAACAAACAACAAACACACAACAAACACACAAACAACAACAATCACAACAAAACACACACACAAACACATCAAACACATCAAACAAACAACACAAATCACACAACAACACAACACAAACACAACAACACACAACAAACAACAACATCACAAACAACAAACACAACACAATCACACAACAACAATCAAACACAAACAACAACACACAACACAATCACACAACACAAATCAAACAACACAAAACACACACAACAACACAAACAACAACAACATCACAACACACAACATCAAACAATCACAACAACAACAAACACATCAAACAACACAAAACAACACAACAACACAACATCAACACAACAACAACACAACAACATCAACACAAAACACAAACAACAACACAACACATCACAACAACATCAACACAAACACAACAACAAACAACACACAATCAAAACATCAACAAACACAACACAATCACACACAACAACAAACAATCACAAACAACATCAAACAACACAACAACACAATCACACATCAAACAACACAACACAATCAACAAACAAAACACACAAAACACACAAACACAACACAACAACAATCAACACAAACAACACACAAACATCACAACAAAACACACAAATCAACAACACACAAACACAACACAACACAAACAATCACACAACAAACACAACAATCACAAACAACACAACACAAACAAATCACAACACACAACACAACATCAACACAAACACAAACAACACAAACAACAACACAAAACAATCACACAACACAACAATCAAAAACACAAACATCAACAACAAACAACACAAATCAACACAACAACACAACACACAACACATCAACAAAACAACACACACAACACAACACATCACAACATCAACAACACAACACAAACAAACACAACAACATCAACAAACACACAATCACAACAACATCAAACAACACAATCACACAAACACAACACACATCACAACAAACACAACACAAACAACAACAAACAACACAACACATCACACAAACAACACAACAAACACAAACAACAATCACAACAACACAAACAACACAAACAATCACAACAAACAACAACACAACATCACAACAAACACACAACACAACATCAAACAACAACACAACAACATCACAAAACAACAACATCACACAAACAACAACACAAATCACAACACAAATCAACAACACAAACAACACACAAACAACACAACACAAACACATCACAACACAACACAAAACAACAACACACATCAACAACAACAAACACACAATCACAAACACATCAACAAACACAATCACAACAACAAACACAACACAAACACACACAAAACAACACAACACAACAAACATCACAACAACACAAACACACAACAAAACACAAACAAATCACACAACACACAACAAACACACAAACAATCACAAACACACAACAACACAAACAACAACACAAAACAACAACAAACAAACACAATCACACAACACAAACACAACACAAACACAAACACAACACAAACAACACAAACACACACAACAACAATCACACAACATCACAACAACAACACAAACAACATCACAAACACAACAACAAACATCAAACACAAACAACATCACAACACAACACAAACACAATCAAAATCACACAAACAACACAACAACACACAACACAAACAACACAACAAACAACAACAACAACAACAAATCAACAACACACAAACAACACACACAAACACATCAACACAACATCAACAAACAACACAAACAACAAACAACACACATCAACAAACACAACAACACACAACAACACAACAAACAACATCACAACAAACAACAACAACAAACACAAACACAACACAACACAACAATCACAACAACACAACAAACAACAACAACACACAACAACAACAAACACAACAATCACAACAAACACAAAAACACAACACACAAACAACACAACAACACACAACAAACATCAACACAACAACAAACACACACAAAACAAACACAACAAACATCACACAACACAATCACAACACAACAACACAACAACACATCAAAACAAAATCAACACAACAACAACAACACAAAACACACAACACAACAAACAACACATCACACAAACAAACAACACAACAAACACAATCAACACAACAAACACAACACAACACACAACACAAACAACAAACACAACAAATCAACACACATCACACAAACAACAATCACACAACACACAAAATCAAACACACAACACAACACAAAATCACACAACACAAAACACAACAACACACAACACACAACAAACAATCACAACAACACAAACAAACAACACAACAAACACACAAACACAAACACAACACACAAAAACAACAAACACAAACACACAAACACAACACAACAACAAACACACACAACAACAAATCACAACAATCAACACAACACACAACAAACACAATCACAAACACACACAACAACACAACAACAACAACACACAACAAACACAACAAACACACAAACAATCAACAAACAACAACACAACAACAACACACAACACAAACAACACAAACAACACAACACAACAACATCACACAACAAACAAATCAACACAACAAAACACAACACAACAACAAACATCAACAACACACACAACAACAACACAACAATCACAAACAACATCAAACAACACAACAACACAACAACAAAACAACACAAACATCACACAACACACAACAAACACAACATCACAACAAACACAACAACACACAACACAAAAACAATCACACAACAACACAAACAACAAACAACACATCACAACACAAACACAACAACAAATCAACACAAACACAACACACACAACAAACAACACAACAACACAATCAACAACACAACACAACACAATCAACAAACAACAACACACATCAAAACAACAACAACACAACAACACACACAAACACAACAACAAATCACAACACACAAACAACACAACATCAACACAACACACAACATCAACAACAACATCAACACAACACAATCACACAAACACACAACACAAACATCAACAACACAAACACAATCAACACAACAACACAATCAACACACAACAAACACAACACAACAATCACAAACAACACAACACAACACACAACACAACAACACAACAAATCACAAACAAAACAACACAATCACACAAACAAACACACAACACAACACAACATCAACACAAACAATCACAACAAACACAACAAACACAACACACAAACAACATCACAACACAACAACAACACAACAAACAACACACAACACAAACACAACAAATCACAACAACAACAAACATCACAACACACAACAACACAACAAACAACACACATCAACAACAAACAATCAAACACACAACACACAACACAAATCACAACAAACAAACAATCAACACAACAAACAACAACACAAACACAACAACAAACATCAAACACAACACACACAAACAACACACAACAACAAAAATCACAAACAACAACACAAACACAAACACAATCAACAACACAATCAAACACAAACACAACAAACAACACACAACAACAACACAAACATCAAACAACAACACAACACAACAACAACACAAACACACAACACAACAAATCACAACAACACAAAACAAATCACACACAAAACACACAATCACACAAACAACACAACAATCAACAACACAACAACACACAACATCACAAACAACACAACAACAACAACACACAAACACAACACAAAACACAACAAACACAACAACACACAAACAAACACAATCACACACATCACAACAAACAAACAACAACATCAACAACACAACAACACAACAACAACACAACACACATCAAACACAAACAACATCACAACAACACAACAACACAACATCAACACAAACAACACAAACAACACAACACACAACATCACAACAAACACAACACAAACAACACAACACAACACAACACACAACAAATCACACAAAACACAACACAATCACAACAACATCACACAACAAACATCAACACACAACACAACAACAAACAACACAAACACAACACACACAACATCAACAAACAACAACACAAACAACACAATCACAACAACAACACACAACAAACACAACAACAAAACAACACAAACAACAACATCAACACAACAACAACACAACATCACAAACACAAACAACAACACACAACAACACAAAACACATCAACACACAAACATCACACAACACAAACAACAACACAATCAACACAACACAAAACACAACATCACAAACAACACAACACACATCAAAACAACAACAATCACACAAACAATCACAACACACAACAACAACACAAACAAATCAACACAACACAACAAAACACAACATCAACAAACACACACAAACAAACACAACACACAACAACACAACAAACATCAAAACACAATCAACAACACAACAACACACACACAAACAACACACAACACAAACAACACAACAACACAACAAACAACAACATCAAATCACACAACACACAAAACACACAATCAACAACACACAAACAACAACACACAATCAACACAAACACAACAAACACAAACACAACACAACACAACAACACAATCACAAACAACAACACAAACATCAACAAACACACAACAAACACATCACAACACAACAACACACAACAACAAACACAATCAAACAACACAACACATCAACAAACAATCAACACAATCAACACACAACAAACACACAACAACAAAACAACACAACACAACAATCAACAAACACAACAACACAAAACAACACAACATCACACAACACAAACACAATCAACAAACAAACACACAAACAAACACAATCACAACAACACAACAAACACAATCACACAACAACACAACAACACAACACAACAAATCAACACACAACATCAACACAACAACAACACACAACAAACAACAACAACACAACAACACAAAACAACACAATCACAAACAACACAACACAACAACATCAACACAACAAACACAACAACAACAACACATCACAAACACAACACACAACAAAACAACAATCACAACAAACACAACACACAACAATCACAACAAATCAACAACACAACAACAAACACAATCACAAACAAACACACAACACAACAAATCACAACAAATCACACACAACAACACAAAACAACACACAAAAACATCAACAACAACAATCACACACAACAACAAACACAACACACAAACAACACAAACAACAACACACAACAACATCAACAAACATCAAACACAACAAACAACACAACACACACAAACAACAACACATCAACACAACAACACAAACACAACACAAACACAAATCACACAACAACAACACACAACACACAAACAACAACACAAACACACAAAACAAACAACAACAATCACACACAAAACAACACACAACACAACAACAAACATCACAAATCACAACACAAACACAAACAAACACATCAAACACAACATCACACAACAACACAAACAACAACAAACAATCAACACAACATCACAAACAACAAAACACATCAACAACACAACACATCAAACAACAACAACAAACAACACAACAAACAAACACAACACAACAACAACACACAAAACACAACAACAACACAACACAACACACAACACAACAAAACACAAACAACAACACATCACAACAACAAACACAACAACAAACACAACAACAACAATCAAACACAACAAACAACACAACACACAAACAATCACAAACAACAATCAACACAAACACAACAATCACAACACAAACACAACAACACAACACAACACAACAAATCAACACAAACAATCACAACACAACATCAAACACAACACAAACACAACATCAAAACAATCACAACAAACAACAATCACAACAACAACACAAACAACAACACAACAACAAACACAACAAACAACACAACACAACAACACAATCAACAAACAACACAAACAACACACAAACACAACACACAAACAACAACAACACATCAACAACACAACAATCAACAACATCACAACAACACACAAAACACAACACACAACAAAACACAAAACACACACAAACAACAACAAACACACACAACAAACAACATCACAAACACAACAACACAACACAAACAACATCAAACACATCAACACAAAACACAACACACATCAACAACACAAAACACAACACAAACAACACAACAACAACAAACATCACACAACACAACAACACAAACAACAAAACAACAACACAACATCACACAACAACAACAACAACACATCAACAACACAATCAAACAACAACACAACACAAACAACACAATCACAACACAAACACAAACAACACAACACACAACACACAAACAATCAACACAACAACACAAACATCAACAAACAATCACAACAACACAACAAAACAAACAACAAACACACATCAACAAACACAACAATCAACAAACACAACAAACACATCAAACAACAATCAAACACACAAACACAACAATCAACAACAAACATCAAACAACAAACACACACACAACAACAACACAACAAACAACACAACAATCACACAAACAAACATCACAACAAACAACAAACAAACAATCACACACAACACAACAACAACACAACACAAACAACAATCACAACACACAAACACAACACAACATCACAACAAAACAACAATCACAAACAACAACAACACACAAACACAACAATCACACACACACAAACACACACAACAACACAACAACACAAACAATCAACAACACAACATCACAACAAAAACACAAACACACAACAAACACAAACAACACAACAAACAACAAACACAACAAACACAACACACAAACACACACAAACAACACAACACACAACACAACAACAATCACAAACACACAAATCAACACACAACACAACAA
Organism: Pseudopleuronectes americanus; assembly: GCA_038501795.1. Lineage (NCBI taxonomy): Eukaryota > Metazoa > Chordata > Actinopteri > Pleuronectiformes > Pleuronectidae > Pseudopleuronectes > Pseudopleuronectes americanus. The sequence goes on from JBAMIH010000135.1 coordinate 56,325, forward strand.
CACAAATCAACAACAATCAACAACAACAACACAATCACAACACAAAACACAACAACAAACACACAACAACATCAAACAACAACAAACAACAAACACAAACACAAACAACACACAACATCAACACAACAACACAACACAACAAACACAACACAATCACAACACAACACAAACACACAATCACAAACAAACACAATCACAACAACACAAACAAATCACAACAACACAACATCAACAACACAACAACAAACACACAAACAACAACACAACACATCAATCACAAACAACACAACACAACAACAACACAAATCACAACAACACAACAATCAAACACAACAACATCAAAACAACAACACAAACAATCACAACAACACAACAACACAACACATCAAACAAACACACATCAACAACACAACAACAAACAACACAAACATCAAAACACAACACACAACAAACAACAACAATCACAACAACAACACAACAAAACACAATCAACAAACACACACAAACAAACACACAACACAACATCAACACAACACAACAACAATCACACAAACACAACAACAATCACAACAACAACACAAACAACAACACAATCACAACAAAACAATCAACACAACACAACAATCACAACACACAACACAACAAACAACACAATCACAACAAACACAAACACAACAACACAACACAAACAACAAACAACACACAACAAACATCACAACAACACAAACAACATCACACAATCAACACAACAAACAATCACAAACACAAACACACAACACAATCACAAACACAAACAACACAACACACAAACAACACACAACACAACAACAAACAACACAACACATCACAACACAATCACAAACACACAACAACACAACACAACACAACAACAACAACACATCACAAACATCAACAAACAATCACACAAACACAACACAACAAACACAACAACAAACACACAACACAACAATCACACAACACAAACATCACAACACACATCAACAACACAACACACAACAAACACACAACACAAACAACACAACAACACACAATCACAAACACACAACACATCAACAACAACAAACAACACAACAAAACACAAACACATCACAAACAACATCAAACAACACAACATCACAACACAACACAAAACAATCACACAACACACACAAATCAACAACACACAAACACAAATCAACAACACAATCACAAACACACAACAACACAACAAAACACAACAACAACACAAACACACAACACAACATCACAACAACAAACAACATCACACAACAACAAACATCAACACAACAACAAACAAAACACATCACAACACAACAACAACACAACATCAACAAACACACAACAACACAACAACAAACAATCACAACAACACAACACAACACAACACACAACAACACAACAAACACAACAAACACAATCACACAAACAACATCAAACAAACACAACACATCAACAACACAAACAACACAACAACAACAAACACACAACACAAAACAAATCACAACAACACAAACAACAACAACATCACAACAACAAATCACAACAAACACAACAAACAACAATCACACAACACAACAATCAACAAACACAACAACACAAACATCACACAACAAACAACAACAATCACAACAACACAACAACAAAAACACACAACAACACAAAACAACAACACAACAAACACAACAACACAACATCACAACAATCACAACAACACAAACACAACACAACAAACAACAAACAACAATCAACACAACACATCACAAACAAACAAACAACACAACACACAACAACACAACACAACAATCACAAACAACACAACACAAACAACAACACAACACAACAACATCACACAAAACAACACAACAAACAAACATCAACACAACAAACACACAACACAACAACATCAACAACACAACACAACAACAATCAAACACACAAACACAAACATCACAAAACAACACACACAACATCACAAACAACAACAAACACAACACAAACACACAACACAACAAACAACACAACACAACATCAAACACAAACAATCACACAACACAAATCACAACACAACAACAAACAACACAACACAATCACACAACAAACAACAAACAACACAACAAACACAACAACAAATCAACAACACAACAACACAAACAACACAACACAAAACACACAACACACAACAATCAACACAAACACAACACAAACAACACAATCACACACAACACAACAACAAACACAACAACAACACATCAAACACAAAATCACAAACACAACAAAACATCACAACACAACATCAAAACACACAACAACACAACACAAACATCAACACAACAAACACAACACAACACAACACAATCAACAACACAACAAATCAACAACAACACACACAAACACAACACAACAATCACAACAAACACACAACACAACAACACAATCAACACACAAACACAACAACACAACACACAAACAACAACACATCACAACACAACAAAACAAACAACACATCACACAACACACAAACAATCAACAACACAACAAAACACAACAACACAAACAACAACAATCACAATCAACACACAAACAACACAACAACACAACACACAAACACAACAACAAATCACAACAAACACAACATCAACACAACACAAAACACACACATCAACACAACAATCACACAAACACAACACAAACACAACACATCACAAACAAAATCAACAACAACAATCACAACAACAAACAACAACAACACAACACACAACAACAAATCACAAACAAACAACAACACATCACAAACAACACAATCAACAAACAACACAAATCAACACAACAACACAAAACAACACATCAAACAACACAAACATCAACAACACACACAACACAACAACAAACAAATCAACACAACAAAACAACAACATCAACACAACACACAACAACACACACAATCACAACAACAAACACACACAAACACAATCAAAACACAAACAACATCACAACAACAACAAACACAAACAATCAACAAACACACACATCACAACAACACAACACACAACACAAACACACAATCAACAAACACAACACACAATCACAACACAACACACACAACAACAACATCAACAACAAACACAACAACACAAACAACAATCACAAAATCACAACAACAACACAACAAACACACAACACAACATCAAACAAACATCACAACAACACAAACAACAACACAACAACAACACAACAATCAACACACAACAACAAACACAACACAAACAACAATCACAACAACAATCACAAAACAATCACAACACACAAACAAACACACAACACAACATCAACAAAACACAACAACACATCAACAACAATCACAAACACAACACAAACACACACAAATCACAACAATCAAACACAATCAACACACAACAAACACAAACACACAAACACAACAACACACAACAACACAAACAACAATCACACACAAACAACATCAACAACACAACACAAACACAACAACACACAACACAACACACAACAAATCAACACAACACACAACACAACAACAACAACACACAACAAACAATCAACACACAACAACACACAATCAACACACACAACAATCAACAACACACATCACAACAACACAACAACACAAACACAACACAACACAAACAACAACACAACATCACAAACAAACAACACAAACAACATCACAAATCAACACAACAAAAAACACACACAACAACACAACAAACAATCACAAATCACACAACACAACAAACACAAAACACACACAAATCACAAACAACACAAATCACACAACACAACAATCAAACAACACATCAACAACACAACAACATCAAACAACACAACAACACACAACAACACAAACAACACACAACAAACACAAACAACAACACATCAACAACAATCAACACAAACAACACACAACACACAAATCAACACAAATCAAAACACAACAATCACACAAACAACAACACAACAACAAACAACATCACACAAACACACAAACACAACAAAACAACAATCACACAACAACACAACAACACAATCACAAACACAACAAACATCACAAACACACATCAAACACACAACAAACACAAACAACACAACACACAAACAATCACAACAAACAAACAACACACAATCACACAAACACACAAATCACACAACACAACACAAACAACAAAACATCACAAACACAACAACAAACATCACAACAACAACACAACACAACATCAACAACACACAAACAACAACACAACACAAACATCACAAACACACAATCACAACAACAATCAAACACACACAAACAACACAAACAATCACAACAACAACAATCAACATCAACAAACAACACACAACAATCACAAACACAACACACAAACACAAACACACATCAAAACACAATCACACAAACATCACAACAAACACACAACATCAACAAACAACACACACAACAAAACACACACAACAACACAATCACACACAAACAACAAAACACAAATCAACAACACATCACACAACAACAAACAACAACACACAAACACAATCACACAACAACACAATCACACAAACAACAAATCACACATCACAACAACAAACACAAACACAACACAAAACATCACAACACAAAACACACAACAAAACACAAACAAACACAACAATCAACACAATCACAACACACAACAACAAACAAACACAACAACACAAACATCACAAAACACAACAAACACACAACATCACACAACATCACAACAACACACAATCACAAACAACACACAACACAACATCACAACAAACAACAAACACATCACAACACACAACAAACAAAACACAACAACACAACAACAAATCACACAACAACAACACATCACAACATCAACACAACAACAACACAACAAACACAACAACACACATCAACAAACACACAACATCACACAAACAACAACACAACACAAACAATCACACAACACAACAAACAAACACACAACAACACACAAACACACAACAACAACACAAACAAATCAACAACACAACACAACAAATCACACACAAACAACACAACACACATCACAAAACACAACACAACAAACACACAATCACACATCAAACAACACAACACACAAACAAACACAACATCAACACACAACACAACAACACATCAAACAACATCAACACACAAACACACAATCACACAATCACAACACATCACAAACACAACAATCACACAACACAACACAACAAACACATCAACAACACAAACACACAACACAACAACAAACAACAAACACAACACAACATCACAATCAACACACACAACACAAACAACCACAAACAACAACACAACACAACACAACAATCACACATCACAAAACACAAACAACACATCACAACAAACACACAACACAAACAACAACAAACACATCACAAACACAACAAACACACATCAACAACAAACACACACAACAACATCACAACAATCACACAACACAAAATCAACACAACAAACATCAACACACACACAATCACAAATCAACAACAAACACACAACAAACACATCAATCACAAACAACAAACACAAACAACACAACACACAACAACAATCACAAATCAAACAACATCACACACAACAAACAATCAAACAACAACAAACACACAACACAACAAACACATCAACAATCAACACAAACAACAACACAACAACAACACAAACAACAATCAACACACACAATCACAACACAAACACATCAACAACAACAAACACACAACACAACAACACACAAACACAAAACAACAACAAACAACACAACACACAACACATCAACACACAATCACACAAACACAACACAACAAACATCACACAACAAACATCACACACAAACACAACAAATCACAAACAACACACAACAAACAACACAACATCAACAACAACACAACATCACACACAACAATCAACACAAACACAAACAACACACACAATCAAACAAACACAACAAACAAACACAACACATCAACAAACACAAACACAACAATCAACAAACAACACAACACACAAACAATCAACACAACATCAACAACACAACACAAACACAATCACATCAAACACAACACAACACACACAACAACACAATCAAACACAAACAACAATCACAACACAAACATCAACACACAATCACAACAACACACAATCACACAACAAACACAACAACACAACACATCACAACACACACAACACAAAACATCAACACACAAATCACAACACAAAACATCACAAACAACATCAACACAACAAACACACAACATCAAACACAAACAACACACAACACACAACACATCAACAACAAATCAACACACAAACACACAACAATCACAACACAACAAACACACAAACAATCACACAACAACACAACACAATCAACAAACACACATCAACACACAACACAAACATCAACACAACACAACAACACACAACAATCACACAATCACACACAAACAACACACACAAAACACAACACACAACACAAACACAACAACACAATCACACAACAACAACACAACACACAAACAATCACAAACACAACACAACAACAACACATCACAAACACAACAATCAACACACAACACACAAACAAATCACAACAAAACACACAAACAATCACACAACAAACATCAACACAAAACATCACAAACAACAAACAACAAACACAACAAACAACAACACAATCAACACAATCAAACACAACACACAACAACAACAAATCAACACAACAAACAACAATCACACAACAACAAACAACAACATCAACAACACACAAACAACAACACAACACAACACAAACACAACACAACAACAACACACAACACACACAACAATCAACACAATCACAACACACAACAACATCAAACACAACAACACAACACAAATCACACAACAAACACAACATCAACAACACAAACATCAACAACACAAACAACAATCACACAACAAACAAACACAACACAAACATCACACACAAACACACAACACATCAACACAACAAACACAACAATCACACAATCACAACAACACATCAACAACACAAACACAACAAACACAACACAAACACACAAACAACATCAACACACAAACAACAACAACATCAACACAACAAACAATCACAACAAACACACAACACACAAACAACAACACAAATCAACATCAATCACAACAACATCAAACACACACAATCACACAACAACACACAACAACACAAACACAACACACAAACACACAACATCAACAACACAAAACACACAACAAACACACAACACAACACACAATCAACAAACACACAACAATCACAACACAACACATCAACAACAACACAAATCACAACAACAACAACAATCACACAACACACAACACACAACAACACAAATCACAACACAACAACACAAATCAACACAACACATCAACAAACAACAACACACAAACACATCACAAACAACACACAAAACAACATCACAACACAACACAAACACACAACAAACACAACAATCACAACATCAACAACACACAACACACAAACAACATCAACACAAACACACAACACAACAACAACAACATCACAACAACAAACACAACACACAACACACAACAAATCAACAACACAACAAAATCACACAACAACACAATCACAAACAACACAACACAACAACACACAAACACAACAATCAACACATCACAAATCACAACACAACAATCAACACAACACACAAACACATCACAACAAAACAAACACAACACACAACACAATCACAACAAACAACATCAACAACACAACAACACAACATCACAACACAACAACACAACACACAAACAACACAATCACAAACATCACACAACAAACACACAACAACACAAAATCACAACACAACAATCAACAACAACACAATCACAACACACAACAAACACATCACACACAAACAACAATCACACACAATCAAACACAACACACAACAACATCACAACACAACATCACACAACAACACAAACAAACAATCACAACAACATCACAAACAACACATCACAACAACACAACAACAACACATCAACACAACACAACATCAACAAATCACAAACACACAACAACACACACAACAACATCAACACAACACAACACAAACAACACACAACACAAACAACAACACAACACAACAACATCAACAAACAACAACACAACACATCAACAACAAACACAACACACACAACAAACAAACACACAAACACAACAAACACACAACACACAACAAACACAAACAACATCACAACAAACAACACAACAATCACACAACAACATCACAACACAAACAAACACACAATCACAACACAACACAACAAACACAACAACACAAACAATCAACACAAAACAACACACAAACAACACAACAACACAAATCACACAACAACAACAACACAAAACACACACAACACAACACAACATCAACACACAACAACAAACACACAACACACAACAATCACAAACAAACACAACACACAACAACACAAACACACAACACACTCAACAAACACACAACAATCAACAACACAAACACACAACAAACACAATCAACACAAACACAACACAAACACAACAACAAACACAACAACACATCACAACAAAACACACAAACAACAACAACACAACACAAACAACACACAAACAAACACAACATCAACACAAACAAACACAATCACAACAACAAACAACACAACACACAAACACACACAACACACAAACAAACATCACAACAACACAACATCAACAACACAACAAACACAACACACAAACAACACAATCAACACAACAACAACAAACACAATCAACACACAAAACACACACAACATCAACAAACACAAACACACAACATCAACAACAACACAACACAAACACAACACAACACACAATCAAACACAACAAATCACACAACACAACAACACAAACAACATCAAACAACACACACACAACAACAACACAAACACAAACACAACACACAACACAATCACAAACACAACACAACACAAACACAACATCACAACAACAACAATCACACACAACAAACACAAACAATCACACAACACACAACACAACAACACAACAACACAAACACAACACAACAACATCAACACAACACAACACATCACAACACACAAACATCACAAACAAACACAACAAACAATCACACAACAAACAACAACACACATCAACACAACAAACAACACACAACACAACACAACATCACAACAACAACAACACAAAACAATCACACAACACAACACACACAAACAATCACAACACAACACAACACAACAACACACAAACACACACAACATCACAAACAACACAACACAATCACAAACACAACACAAACAATCACACACACAAACATCACAAACAACACACAACACAAACAACACAAACACACACACACACACAAAACAACAACAACACAACAACATCACACAACAACAACATCACAACAACACAACAACAACACACAACACAACACACACAAACACACAACACAACACAACAACAACACACAAACAAACATCAACACACACAACACAACACACACAAACACATCACAACAAACAACACAACATCACACACAACAAACACACAACATCACAACAACACAACAACACAACACAAATCACACACACAACACACAACAAACACAAACAACAACACAACAACAACACAACATCACACAACATCACAACACAACAAACACAACACACAACACAACAACAAACACAACAATCACAACAAACAACACACAACACAAACAACAACACAACACAAACACATCACACAAAACAACACAATCACAACAACACAACACACAACAACACAAACACAATCACAACACAACACAACATCAACAACACAAACAACACAACACAAACACAACACAACACAACAACACACAACACAACAACACACACAACAAACACACAACACAACATCACAACACAACACACAACACAATCAACACAACAAACAACAAACACACATCAACACAAACACACACAAACATCAACACAACAACACACAACATCAACACAAAACATCACATCACAAACACACAACACACACAACAAACACACAACAACATCACACAAAACACAAACAACACAAACACACATCAACACAACAAACACACAAACAACAACACAACAACACAACACAACAACATCAAACACAACAACATCACACACAACAAATCACAACAAACACACAACACAACATCACACACAAACAACACAACAAACACAACACATCAACAAACACACAAACAACAACACAAAACACAACACACAACAATCACACAACAACAAACACACAACACAACAACACAACACAACAACCACAAACAACACAATCACAAACACAACACAACACACAACACAAAATCACACACAAACACACAACACAACAACAACACAACAACACAAACACAACATCACACAACAACACACATCAAACACAAACACACAACACAACAAACACACAAACACAACACACACAATCAAACAACACAAACACACAACACAAACAACACAACACACAACACACAACAACATCAACATCAACACAACAACACACAATCAACACAACACAACACACAACACACAAACAAACAACACAACATCACAAACACACAAACACAACACACAAACAACACACAACAACAAACACACAACACAACACACAACACAACATCAACAACACAACACACACAATCAACACAACACAACACACAAACAACACAACACAACAACACACAAACACACAATCACAACACACAACATCACAACAACACACAACAATCACAAACAACATCACAACACAACAAACAACACAATCAAAACAACACACACAAACACACAACAAACAACACACACAACACAACACATCAACACACAAACACAAACACACAACACACAACACAAACATCAACATCACACAACACAACAACAAACACAACACAACAAACACACAAACATCACAACAACAAACAATCACACACAACAACACATCAAACACAACACAACACACAACATCAACACACAACACAAACACAACACACACAACACAACACACAAACAACACACAAACACAAATCAACACACACAACAACACACACAAACACACAACAAACACACAACACAACAACAATCACACAACACAACACACAACAAACATCACAAACAACAACAAATCACACAACACAACAACACAACAACACAACACAACCATCACAACAATCAACAACACAACACAAACACAACAACACAAACACACAACAACAACAACACAAATCACAACACAACACACAACACAATCACAACATCACACAACAAACAAACACACAATCACAAACAACACACAACAACAAACACACAACAAAATCACAACAACACAACACACAACACACACACAAACACAACACAACAACAACACAAAACAATCACACAACACAACAAACAACACACAACAACACAATCAACACACAACACATCACAACACACAACACAACAAACACAACACACAAACAACACAAACAACACATCACACAACACAACAACACAACAACATCAACACAACACAAACAATCAACACACAACACACACAACAAATCACACACAAACAAACACAACATCAACAACAACAACACAACATCACAAACAACAAACACACACACACAACACACATCACAAACACAATCACACACAAAACAAACACAATCACAACACAACAATCACACACACAATCAACAAAACACACAAACAACACAACAACAAACAACACAAACATCACACAACACAACACAAACACAACACACAAACACACACAATCAACACAAACAACACAATCACAACAACACACAACAAACAACAAACACATCACACAACAAACACAACATCACAAACACAAACACAACACACAACAACAACAAACACATCACAACAAACACACAACAACAATCACAAACACAACAACACAACAACAAAACACACACACAACAACAACACAAACACACACAACAAACAACATCACAACACAACACAACACAACAACAACACAACAACACAACAACAATCACAACACAACACACAACACAAACAACAAACAACAAATCACAACACAACACAAATCACAATCACACAAAAACACAACAATCAAACAACACAACAACATCAACAACACAACACAACACAACAACACATCAACAACACAAACACAACACACACAACACAACACAACACATCACAACAAACAATCACACAAACAACAACACAACACAACAATCACACAAACAACAACAACACAAACACAACAACACACAACACAACACACAACAACAAACACAACAACAAACACACACAACACACACACAACAAACACAACAAACACACAACAAACAACATCACAACACAACACACAACACACAAACACAACAACAAATCACACACAAACAACACACAACACAACATCAACAACAACAAACACACAAACACAACACAATCAACATCACACAAACAACACATCACAACACAAACACACAAAACACACATCACAAACAACAACACACACAACACAACAACAACATCAAACACACACAACACACAAACAACATCAACACAAACAAACAACACAACAACACAACACACAACACAACAACACAAACACAACAACAACAACACACAACAACACACAAACAACACAACATCACAATCACAACACAACAACACACAATCACACACAAACAAACACAACAACAACAACAACACACAACACAAACACACAATCACAACAAACACACAACAAACACAACAAATCAACACACATCACAAACAACACAACACACAACACAACAAAATCACACAACACAACACAACACACACAAACACAACACAAACAACATCAACAAACACAACACAACAACAACACAATCACAAAACAACACACAACACAACACATCACAACAACACAACAACAACACAACACAACAACACAAACAACAACAACACACATCACAACACAACAAACACACACAACACAACAACACAAATCACACAACACAACACAACAATCACAACACACAACAAACAAACATCACACAAATCAACACAACACAACAATCACACAACAACAAACAACACAACACAACACAAACACACATCACAACAACAAACACAACACACAACATCAACACAACATCAAACATCACACAACACAACAAACACACAATCACACACAACAAACAACACACAACACAAACACAAACAACATCACAACACAAACATCACAAAACAAACACAACAACAATCAACAAACACAACAACAAACAAACACAACACACAACAAACACAATCACACACAAACATCAACACAACAAACACAACACACAAATCACAACACACAAACACAATCAACAACACACAAACACAACATCAAACAACACACAATCACAACAACACACAACATCACAACACAACACACAAATCACACACAACACACA